>JACEFO010002244.1:0-32759 GCA_015342445.1 Digitaria exilis
CAAGTCTTATGTGATAATCGGAGACACATTAATACCGTCGTGGTGCACGCTCTAGCGCACGATGAAGTGTGTCTCACAACAAGATAGAATCAGTATTCTAGAGGAAATCCAGACGCTAGGCGAATGTGGCAATCATGCAGCATCTTGTACCATCATGGGCAAAGCCTTCCGCACCGGTTCTATTGGCCTACAGCTTTACATGACGCAGAAGAAATTGTTCGTCGTTGCAAGGGTTGTCAGTATTTCGCTCATCATTCACATCAGCCTGCGCACAAGATCAAATTGATATCTCCATCATGGCCGGCTTCGCATGCTGGGGGCTGATATAATTGGGAACGAACTACCCGAGCACCTGGAGGCTTTGACAGTACACTGCTTTGTCGCAATTGACAAGTTCTCCAAGTGGATTTGAGGTCTTATCCGATTGTCAAACCGACACATCTGAGAAAGCGGTCCAATTCCTTCAAGAGTTGATTTTGCGCTTCATTGGATACCGCATCAAATCATTACAATATTTGGGCACTAGCTTCACAGACAGGCAAGTTCTGGGATTTTGTGAAGATAGTGGCATCGAGGTTTGCTATGCCCTTGTTGCTCATCCACGAGCTAATGGTCAAGTAGAAAGAGCCCAATGGCATGCTACTTGATGGACTTTGTAACACCAGATTTCCAAGAAATCCGAATGCTTCCATATGTGTGCCCAGGAGTCCACAGAACACATATAGATTACAAATATTGAATCACAGAGAACACAATGCTCGAATAAAATAGTTGATATCAGAGTTTAACACAAGACATAGTCTTAACACAAATACACAGCGGAAGTCTTAATACTATTAAACGCTTCATAACTAGTAGAGCCTCAAATCCACAGGGACACCGACTGGTTGAACACAGCTTAGAAGTACGGCAGATCCTCCCGGAAACTCAGCAAGCGACTGATCATTCATTGCTCCATCTGTTACCCATCGGGATTGTTGAAATAGTGTTCAAGTGTTAAGTAACCATCTTTACTTAACAAGTATAACACGGGTTATGCAAGGACAAAAGGCTGGACACGGTTGAACTGCAGTAAGCACTTTTAGTTGTTTCATTTTACTATCATCCAATTTACTACAAATGAGTAGAATCCCAAGTATAAACCCATTAATAAGGTATAAGTGTTTATAGAACAAACCAATCATCAACCACTAATATCATCTTCTAATCAAAAAGGATCCAGGCCTCTCGTATCTGTGAGCACGGCTATCATGATAGATCAACACTCTGCGAGGTTTCGCCCTTTACCGCGGTCACTATAAATCCAAAAGAACTTATGTTACGAGGACTTTCACAACAAACACCCTAACAAGCACAGTAGCCGTTTTGGTTCAACATAGGCAGCATAACCCAAGGCATTGAGATTTGACGTACGCTCAGGCGCAACAGTGAGGGGGTCAATGGCGTCCAGAGCGAGAGCGCATTTATCGCAACGTGTGAAGCTGCCGTACATCGGCGCTTACATCACGGGACTTTGCCTAACGGGGCATAGCCAACGATAACCGTCCTCCGATGGATCAACTATACTCTCACCCATGCACCCCACATACGCCTTTCGGTAACCACTGGCGGCTAGAGACGTCAACAAGCTAGTTATCCAAGGGACCAGAGCCATTATAGTTCCACGGCGGCGAACAGGTTCCTGGGTTTGTCGCTTTAAGAACCGGACCTTATGGAGAGACAATTAAAAAAAGCACGAAGACATGCTCTAATTCCCTAGATCAAACCTTATAGAGACACTAGAACAAAGCACACAGCACATGCTCTAGTTCCCCGAACCATGTTGCTAAAAAGCATCTATTTAATCATCATTGAAGTGAAACCCATTAATTCAATATTGACATTAAAATAAATGTTGGTTGCGACGCGTAGCATGATCTAACCATAATGCATAAAACCCCCGGTAAACAAGGAATAAGGTAAAGACTATGAACATCCTTAGTGTTAACAGTATTAGACACATGATATGATTTATGTGATTAATCGGTGTATAGGTAACAAGATGGTCCGTGTTATACTTGCCTTCCTCAGTGAACTGGCTGCTGCACTTGATCTTCGAGAAACGGGATCGTCGGCGAACTCGAACGGCTCGGCAAACTTACTCACATCGATCACCACACAGCATCCACACATACATGCAAACAAGACTTTAATTAGAAAAGTACACCAAACATAAACAAAAAGAGAAAAGAAGGTTTTAGAGTACTCTACGCTTCACTACGAACACGCATGAGCGCGAAAAACACTCAAATCGGTTAAAACGGGAGAAACTACGCTAAAAACGGGCTTAGGGGCTTTGCTGGTAAAGGTTTTAGGCTTCCAGGGGTGTTTTTGAAAGAAAACCAGGGACCCTAAAAACGTAATTTCGTATAAAAACACAAGGGCTGCGCGTAAAAACAACTTCAGGACAGCGGGCATGATTTTTCAAACAAGACAGGGGCTAAACCGAAAAAAAAGGACTTGGTGTAAATACTTTTTGAAACTGCGCTGGACCGCAGGGTTTGAATTTTGTGATAAAAACAGTAGTGGGCTTCTTTTGCAAACATCGCACACGGCAACGTCTGGTGCTGAGCCGTGGGCTTGACGTCATGGCCTACTTGTGCCGTGACCGGCCCGTAGACCGCAGTCCATGGGTCACGGTGGACCGGGCTCTGGTTCAGATCTGGACCGTCGGATTGGATCTGAACGCTCAGACAGATCGGGCTCTCGCTCACCGGAGCACGGCGCTCGCGGCGGCGCGCGGCGGCGCCCTCGCTGAAGACGACGCTGCGGGGCTTAGGGCTCCATAGCTCGCCGCGGATAGCTTGGGAGAGAGAGGAGACAACGGGGAAACGATTTTGGGGTTGGAAGCGGGGATTTGAGCAGTGATGGCGGCTGGAAATGAACGCACGCGGCGGTGCGAGAATCCGACGAGCTCGCACGCGTGCGGGAGGCAGAGGAGGAGGGAAAAAGAGCTGTGGGGTTCCCTCACCTCGCGGCGAAGCTCTGGAGCTAAACCTAGACGGCTGTGCGGCGACGAGGCGAGGGCTAGGCGACGGCGGCCGGCTCGATGCGGCGCGCGCTAGGTTTGGGCTAGGAGTTGAGGCTGCGGCTCGAGAACGGGGGTAGCGGTGGCTTATATAGGGGGCGGTGGAGACGTCGGCGTGCGCCCACAAGCTGCGAGGAGGCGTGCGCATGGCGGATTCGCGGCGGCGCGGGCGGTCGAGGGAGAGCTCGCTCGCCTACGGCTGGAGGTGGACGATGACAGGTGGGTCCCACCTGTCGGCCTCACAAGGAGGAGAAGGCGCGCGTGCTGGGCGGAGCGGCTGCGATGGCTGGAGCGGCTGCGGTGCTAGGGCCTGAGCTGCCTGGGCCGCGTGAAGAAGGGAGAAAAGGCTGGGTTGGCCGCGGGAAAAAAAAAGAAGGAAGCAAAGAGATGGGCCGCTGGGGCTGAAAGATGAGAGAAAAAGAGAGAGAAAAGAAAAGGTTTTTCTTTTATCAGACACTCATTTGGAATTCAAATCAAATTCAAATTTGAATTCAAACAATCAAAAATAAATGCACCAGCATGAATGCACAATAATGTCCTATACCCTATATTTGCTTTTAATTATTCAAAAATTTATTTCCCTATATTAATTATGAGGCCTTCAATATAAAAGCCAATTAATTACTATTTTAATAGGGCATTTTTAGGTGTTACAGACTTAAAGCTCGGATGGAAAGAACCTTGAAGAAACTGAAGGCCGCTAGATGAAGAACCTTTTCGGCTGTCTGGGGCCTCCGTCTCAAACCCAGCAAAGCTATAGGGCAATCTCCTTTCCTTCTTGGTCTATGGCTCTGAGGAAGTTCTTACCTGTGGAATGGTCATGCATGGCGCTCCTCCGTGTTGAAGAATTTCACAGAAGCTACAGCGGATGAACAACGGAATGATTGAGGTTGATACGGCTGAGGAGGCACGATTGACAGCTTTGTTACATAATGCTGCATACTTCAGGGTATTTTGCTGATTTCATGACAAACATGTGAAGACGAGGTCATTCCAGATTGGCGATTTAGTGTTGCGCCGGGTCCAGAACACAGCTGGTCACACAAAGCTCACCTCGCCTTGGGATGGTCCTTTCATTGTATATCTAAAGTTATCAAGCCAAGCACATATAGACTTCAAACAGAGGATGGTGATGACTTGCCAAACCCATGGAATATAGAACACTTACGCAAATTTTTTATGCGTAGGATCTTCTTTGTACCGTTGCTTCGGCAACGCGATCTTCACTGTACCATTGCTTCGGCAACGCGATCTTCTTTGTACCGCTATTTTGGCAATGAGATTTATATTCAATAAATGAAATTTTCCCATTGTTGGGTTCTCTTGATCAAATCGCTTTGTCTTTACAAACATCGTTTACATATTATATCGGTTCTTTCGAGACTTAGAATGACTGTTTTTCTTACACAACGTGTTCGGAGCTATTATATGAGGTCTGTCCGGGTTCTTTTGGGGCCGTTACCGGATTTGTTCCTCCAATTTTGCTAACATTATGATAGTATCCAGCTTCAAGCTACCCGCTCCGTGGGTCTTACTGGGTTCTTGTTTAGCAAGACCACATACAGTTCCGTTCCCATTTCTTTGTGGGTACATTTATTTTAATAGATAGCTCAAGCTACAGAAATCTCCCTGGGTTCTCTCGGGTCCTTAACAGGGTTGTTTTTCGATAGTTAAAATTTACAGACAAATGTAAATTTTTGACTGAGTCATAGTGTTTAAACACAGAGACACTCAAGGGGTTCTTAGAAACTCTTGGTTTGTTCTTCATACGTGGAAATATATACACTTCATTGCATGAAACTCAAAGAGTACTAATTCATTACACAAATCATATGTTCTCTTACAGCTTCAAGCTTTGCGCAATTGCTTTGGCAATTGGCTCCGCTTCTTTCTTCAGGTCCCTGAAGTTCTCCTCAGAGCAGTTTGGCTCCACACCTTCTACACATTTGCTAATATCTACTTCAGGGTACCTGGACTTTACTATAGATAAGATTATGTACAAGACAAGCCTCAGAGGATTTCTTGATAAATGCCTTTAATTGGCGAGGCATGGCTTTTAGACATTCCAGGAAGGATTGAGGAGCAGCAAGGGTCTTCAGGGACCAAGGCTTTCACCACCGGATTTGCCTCCTTCTCTAGCAGAGCAATGCGCTTCAGGGCTTCGGCCAGGTCTTCATCAGACTTTTTCATTTGTTGCATGGCTTCTTCGAGCTCTATCATCCTCCTGGTTGTACGCTCAGCTTCTCATCCAGCGTCTTCTTGTCTCAAAGATTTTCGCGGAGCTGGACGAGTTCTTCATATAATTGCTTGTTGTCTTCACGCGCGTCTTCAAGATCCTTGGCAGCCTTCTTTTGTTGCCTCAATGATTTGAATTAGCTGCGCATCGGCATCGTTGGGTTGTTGAACGGCCACTCTGAGTTGCTCCTTCAACATTTGTTCATGACGATTGGCCAAGTTAGACCAATCCGTCATCTTGTTTTGGGTTGCCGATAGCTTCTATTGCACATCTGCTCCACAGATCACGACAGAGTTGATACTACGACTACATATTGGTGACATATTGCAAGATATAAACAGGGCTAGGGTACCTTTGAGCTCTGCTTTGGCGGTCGTCAGCTTCTTCTTCAGGTCATCCTTCTCTGCAGACAATTCCTTAGTCCGCAGGTGCAGGGTGCGGATCATATTGGCATCTTCCGCTTCTTGGGCCTGGCAATCTTCGCGGTTTCGATCTAGTTCCTTTTGGAGGCGCTCAGCCTTGGCGTGCATCAAGGAGATATTATGGATGTAGTCGGTCTTCTGCCTTGATGCTTCACCGACGGCCTACAGAATACAATTATGAGACACATGTTTACAATGATATCAAGTTTCAGGGTTCTTCTCCATACCTTGAAGTACTCCACTGCCCTCTCGGCATGGTATAGACCCCTGTCGATGTGCCCTTCATCCTCTTCCGCATCCAAGACATATTTGAATGCTTGCGGATTTGGATTCAGCACCGGGTCGTAACTTCCGATGCGGAAGTTTCCGATCTCTTCTTCAGCTTCAACAGTTGTGGGGTACCCGGGGATTTCTTCAATCACTTACTCTTGGGTTGATTGTTCAACTTGTTTACCCCTCAAGCACTCAGCTTCTGGTACAGCTTCGCCCCACAGCTTGGGATGTACCCACGTTGCTCGGGGGCTCCGCAATGTTCTGGACATGGCGTTCAATTTTGGTTTCTTCCATCACCGCCTGTGTTACCATTGTTCAATATCCGCCAGAACTACAGTTGTTGTTTCTTCTACTTGCGCTTTTGCTGGTTCTGGTTGGTTCACCGCTTGCGCGGCCGGCTGGACCTCAGGCAGAGTTGTTTGCGGCTCTTCCCTAGGTTCTTTTTGCACTGAGGCCTCCGGCACACTCACTGCTACTGGTGGTATTTCTTCAGTCCTGCATAAGTGACATTACAATCAGATTGTATTCCACTCCATTGCAGGTTATTATTACAATGTAAATGGTCTTCAGACTACTTACATGATGGTGGGGTGCATTGGGATTTTAGGTTGTCCCAGTATGAATTCTTTCTCTGGCTCTTGATCCACCGCCACTGGACTGGCAGGGTTGTTCTCTTCCACGATTGGTCTTGAACCAGCATATGGCGGCGAGGTAGGGTTGAAGATATTGTGAATAATTTCTTCCTGTGATAATGGCTTACGGGTGGTGCCGCCTTGCTGCGGCCGGCTAGTACCGATCTCCCCAATAGCTATCCCTACAGTTGATGGCATCTTTAGCTGTGGGGATATCTTCATCTTCTCCTCAGGGATAATCCTCACACGAGGTTTGGCTAGCGTCTGTGCTCTCTTGGGCACTGGAGCACTAAGCTCTGACGCTGCGATTCTTTTTGAGCTTTCACCTCTCTTGGAGGTTGCCCCTGCTTTGGCACGGAGTTCTTCGGCATCCTGATTCTCAACATTGCAATGTTGCTCGTCAGATTCTTCAGTCGCAGTTGAATTATCAGAATGTGGATTGCGTTTACCAACCTGGTCCCTGATTCTGGGGATCTGGGCACCGGGCTATCACATCGACTTCCTCTGCATTTGTTGGATCTAGAGGAGGAAGACTGACATATAGCGTTCGCCTGGCTTCATACTGCAAAATGACACAGATGGTTAGTAATAATGATTTGTTGGCAAATTACAGATTACACTGGCTGCATTGGACTATATTTCACAAAGTACAGCTCTTACCTCAGGAGTCATGGTGATTTTGGAAATCTCAATGATTTCTGGCATATCTTCATTACTGATAGCCATATACTTCTTCAGTAACTGCATGGCTCTCTTCTCAGTAAAGGCTCATGTGGCATTCCGTGAGGGATCAGTTTCTCCAGAGTATGAGTACCCTGGGTTACAGCGTTGTTTGCAGGGCTGGATCCTCCTCATCAAGAAAGTTTTGTAGACGCCAGCTCCTGTCAATCCTTGCCATTTCATATCTCGGATCATGTTCAACAACTCTGGGATCTGCATCGCTTGATTCACTCCAGTTCGGCTTCATGTGGCGGACCACTCCGAAATTATTCCAAGTTAAGTACCCCTGGACCACTAATCAAGC
This sequence comes from Digitaria exilis, assembly GCA_015342445.1. Classification (NCBI taxonomy): domain Eukaryota; kingdom Viridiplantae; phylum Streptophyta; class Magnoliopsida; order Poales; family Poaceae; genus Digitaria; species Digitaria exilis. The sequence continues at coordinate 7,655 of JACEFO010002244.1, forward strand.
GGTCAGACACTTAATCCGGAATAAGCTGGAGCGCCGTCGGATTATACCCGATTAACCACGTACTTTCACGATCGAAACAACACGCGCGCCCACACGAAGGTGAGTACCAGAAAATTACAACATTCCACAAATTCAACTTACATAATAGTATCATCAAGTTATTACAAACCAAGTTCGAATTTCAAATCAAAGTCCGAGAGTTCGTTGCAGCGGAAATTAAAACTAGCGACGATGCATAGCAACACCACGATGAAGCTGGTCATGGTGTTACTCCTCCCGATCCTCGGCTGAGGACGGAACTGTGGCGGGACCACTCCGAAATTATTCCAAGTTAAGTACCCTCAGACCACTAATCACGTAGTCAGGCACTTAATCCGGAATAAGCTGGGAGCGCCGTCGGATTAAACCCGATTAAACCACGTACTTAACTAGATCGTAACAGCAGCAGGCCCACACGAAGGTGAGTTCCAGAGATTACAACATTCCACAAATTAACTTACACACATAGAGAAGTAGTTATTACAAACCGAGTGCAAATTTTAAAATCAGAGTACACAAGTCTTGCAGCGGAATCTAAAGTTCAACATAACTGAAATTAGAGTTCATTGCAGCGGAAGTAAATAATCTAACGACGAAACAGGTAACTCCGTGATGAAGCCTGCCACGAAGCTACTCCTCCCGATCCTCGCCGGAGGACGGGACCCATTCGATGTGCCAGCCAGGTGGAACCTGGGTAGGCCAAGTCATAGCATCCACATCCAGAATTATACCTGTAAAATAGTGCCACAAGCAAGGCTGAGTATACTAATACTCAGCAAGGCTTACCCGTCGGGTGAAAACTACATCACCGACATCTAGACAATGAAAGGCTTTTGGCTGGTGGGTTTGTTTGCCAAAAAGCAACTAAAAGTAGATCCTTGCTTTCAAGTTTTAGCACCATATTCTAATAAATTTAACCATTCTAGATTAGCATCCTCTCTAAGCATACAAGTGTAGCAATACAATTTAATTCATAGAACAATTTCATAATCTCAAATTCCACTTATTACTCGATGTGGCCTGACGTCAAGCAGTCTCATTAACCGCGAGAAGCGGACAGTTCGAACCGAATTTGTGCTACCTGGCCAGGGGAAACCCAACACACACGGATACTCTGCTTGCGATAAAAGGTACAAGCATTTCCCAACCTTTCCCATCGATCCACAATTCGGAACCGGGTCCACTTCCTTAGGATGAAGGTTTACTGCTTCACTCACAGCATCACGCATACATCCACGAGTGTACGGCAAGGGAAAACAAAGTTTCCAAGGAGAGATGGCTATCGGCCCTAGCTGCTTCAATCTGGTACCGGGCTTACCGGCTCCCATATACCGGCATGCATGTGGTACGTTCAAAAACTTGACTTAGTATCCACACCTTCCGACCTTAACCAATTATCAAACACGGACGGGAGATCTACATCTATCCTCCCGCCCGTCAATCCTTATGATTCCAACATAAGTAAAGACGAACAATTCCTATGTCTCGCGAGTGACAGGAAATCACTCGACTTGTAACGAACCTACAGCAATGCTCTACCGAACCTTTCATACTAGTATTGCAAGTCATGGGTACTAGGAAATGTGCAGCTAAGGTATTCAATCAACTCCTTGAACGTAAATGCACAAACATAGAGAATTCAAAGTGCATATTTTGGTAAAGGTTAGGTCATGCTCCGGGGCTTGCCTTCCTGCTCGGGCTGAGAGTTAGCTCCTGCGTTGGTCACGTCTGCACCGGCGTCGGGCTCCGGAACTTGCTCCTCTTCTGCGGGGACGAGGGTGTAGTCGCCGTCCGGAAGAACGCCTTCTACATGATATGCATAAGTTTTAAGGCGGCTGCCCTTTTGATGCTAAGACTAGGGCCTTGAAGGCCATATTCACCTAGACATACTTAGATACTTGTATTCTCTTCACAAAAGCAAGTGTTGGTGGTGAAAAAGGTTTTAGTTGAATTCGATGGTGATTGTGTACATATATAAAAGAATTCTAGTTGTTTCTTCACAAAACAGGGTGGCTGTTTTGGGATTTTAAGTTATTCATTTTACTCTAACTAATTTAATCCGAAAAGGTTATTCTCTTTATATAATCCGATTTCCATCTAGATTCCTTTCCATTTTTATTTCTCCCTTTCTGTTCATTAATTTTAGCTATAAACTTTATGACAGCTACTGGAGTATAAGAGCTAAGCTCACTCCAAAATTTAGCTAATTTCGAGTTACACATAATTTATTAAAAATCTATAAACAGCTAGCTGCAGGAAGTGAATTAAAGGCATAATAAATTGAAATTTCATCTATTTCAGGAGATCTTCCTACCAAGGCTAAGCAATATCATGAGGAGGGCTCTGGCCAAGTGGTGGCTCAAAATAACCCTTGGGTAGTCCTCATTATTTTTCTATCCAAAAACACATATTTAATTATTTGCCATTCTAAACAGAGCAAAAATTAAGTTTTTCATTTTTAACATGTGTGTTAACAAGTTTTAAGTTCTCAGGAGCAAAATGATGATTTTTCGCTGCACAATTTATTTTTAACAATTTCTTTACTGCAGAAAGTCAGAAAACACATTTAAATCTATAACTAGAGCTACACATCATATTTTTGAGTCTCCTTTGGACACAAGCTGTCCAAAGCCTATATGCACAACATACCCAAAGCTCAACCCCAGCGGAGCTATGGATTTGAAATGGTGCACAACTTTAGGTTTTCCTAGTTTGATTTTTAATTCAATAACAGTTCACTAAAAGCAATAACATGTCTAATAGAGATTGTAGTTTAGACTCTAACGATTCCAGAGAGTATTTTTTTTGCACATTTTTCCGATTTTTCTACGATTTTTAATCGATTTTACAAGATTCGGGAAAAATCAAATCTAGGGTAAGAATCTATTTTCACCGAGAACCCTAGAACTTTCAAACTTTCGCGAACAGGTCCTGCACTTTTGCACGAAAGACCCTGGAAAGAGGTAGACGATGAACAATGGCCCTCGGGAGCTCGCCGGAGTTACGCCGGGCAAACCACGGCGAACTGGGCTCGGGGAAGAGGGGGAAAAGGGTCCTTGGCTCACCACGAGTCGTTTGGGCACGGTTGGGAGGCCGGGGGTCGACGGAGTTACGCCGGCGACGAGGAGGTGGCGGCGCGGCCGCTGCGGGGTCTGCGCCGGCGAGCTCGGTGCCGCTCGCGGTGGGGGAAGAGGTCCTAGAGCACCAGCAGAGCTTGGGGAAGCCAACGGCGTGCTCGAGGAGGCTCGGGGAAGGCTCGGAGTAGGGTCTCGACGGTGAGGTGGTTCGACGGCCGGAAAAGTCGATTTGGGGGAACTTGGAAATTCGAGCTCGGGAATGGGCAATGTGCTGGGGAAAGTTGGGGGAAACGGAGCTAGGGGAGTGGTCAAGCTGTGCGCGGAGTGGATTTGGGAATGGCTGCGTGGACGCGACGAATTTGCGATGAGCTCGGGTTCGGCTTGCGCGTCGCGAGGAGGAAGAAGACCGAGCGAGCGCGGGGAAGTGGAAATGACCAAGTGAGCGAGTGAGAGGAGGGGTGGGAGTGCGCGGTGGAGTGCTTGGGCACGCAAGGGAGGCACTGTGCGGCCTCGGGAGCGTGCGAGCGCGTGGGTGGCTGTCGCGGTCGCCATTGATGGCGCGGCGAGCTCGAACAGAGCGCGCGCGACACGATTGGGCGAGGAAGATTGTGGCGTGATCGCTGGGGATCCTCCACAGTGCTCCTTGGCGCGTAGCGAGCGAGCATCGCGACTGCGGGCGGCGCTGCGCGGCTGCGACCAGTGCCGAGCGAGCTTGCCATGATGGCGCTCCGCGGCGCGAGGCAGCAGTGCGCCGTCGCCCGCGAAGTGACGGTACGGAAGGCTTGGACAAACGCGTGAGGACAAAAGCTAGCTGCCGCCACAGCTCGGCCGACCCGACGCGGTCTCCGCCACACGCCGGCCACGTGGCGGCCGGACTCCGGCCGGAGCAGAGCGCGCCAGGGGCGAGCTGGCAGCCCCGTGGAGCTCTTTGCCCCTTTTGAACTTTCTCCAAAAATTTGAGCTGAACTTCGAAACGTGTAAAATTAAAAGTTGGAGTTTGAGGTGCGGGACACAACTTCCGAGCTTGGACCGGGCACTTCGACCAGGCGCTACGGCGCTTCGAGCTTGAACCGCAAGCTCGAGCTTGCCGAGCCTCGAATGGTCGGAAACGCCACTCGAGGGTGAGTGCCCCCCTCGAGCTTGGCTGCGAAGCCTCGAGCGTGACGGAACGTCGCTCGAGGGTGAGTCCTCGAGCTTGGCTGCGGAGCCTCGAGGGTGACGGAACGTCGCTCGAGGGTGAGCCCTCGAGCTTGGCTGCGGAGCCTCGAGCGCGACGGACGGCGGGGCCTCGAGGGTCCTGTCGTGCAGCCTCGAATCGTGACGGAAACTACCGGCTAGGCTCGATCGTCACGGTCATAGCTCGATCGTCACGGACATACTGACTAGGCTCGATCGTCACGGACATAGCTCGATCGGGACGGATTTTTACGGCTAACCTCGATCGTGACGGACATTCCCGCTCGAGGGTCACCGATCGGCGCGAACGCCGTGGCGAGGTTGTCGCGAAGGGCTGTCCGAGATGTTTAAGTTTTAGTTGGGTGCCAAACAACCCTTGTTTTTGAATTATAATTGAATTTTTGACGAATTTTTGAATTTCAACCCAATTCCCTGTTGTATTGATTTTAATTGCACTTTTTAATTCTTTTGACATCAGAGATGTCACAGCCTACCCCCCTTAAAAGGAATCTCGTCCCGAGATTCGCACAGGGAGGAAAGGTGGACATTTCATTAGAAGGAAGGTGTGTTGGCCAAAGAAACGCAGATACAACGCACCCAAGTTCTTACAGGTTTGCTGCTCAGAGATGATAACTGATTCCAGACCTCCGATATAACATCAACGTCGTTCATGTGGGTGCGGGCGATGAATGTAGATATGGAAAAGTAAGAGCATCAAGATTTGGCATACAAAACAAAAATAATACACCACTATTGTCCAGTGAACACCAGGGCCAATCGGGGGAAAGAAGGGGCAAGCCATGGATGGTGTCAAAAGTCGAATCCTTCCTTGTTCGTCGACTTAATTCTTGCGGAATCCTCCGGTGACTTCTGCGCGAACTCCTCCTTCGATGAAGTTGGTGCCGTGGATCTTGGTTAAACGTCAAGGTGGGTTGCCGAGAGGGGAACTTCCTCATGGCTTTACGAAGAGGTGGAGGCAGAGTTTGCTTGTCAAAGAATGGAGGACATGGTGGGGGAATGGGTAGCTTGGGTACCGTGGAGGTCGCCGAAGAGAGACGAGAGCGGTGGAGTACTGACTCAAGTGGAGCACCATGGAGTGATGGCAGCCATAGGAGAGGCTGCATTTATCGACAGCCGGGGCGGAACAGCGATAGTGGTGTGTCGAGAGCAGGAGGTAGGGCCGGCAATGAGATTCCCTGGGTGACGGGACGATGGTACGACGGCAACTGGGGTAGTGTTGACCAGCCGCGGTAGGGAAAAACGGCGAAGGTGATAGTGGACTGGTAAACGGGGCAGAGCACACGACGCACGGATACGGAGGGGGTCAAACTGGCCCTTGAGACCCTGCGGTGATGGTGGGAGAAACAGTAGGCAAAGGTGATCTTTTGAGACTATAGCTAGTCGTAGGCAAGACGCTTAACCAACTGTAGGTCTTAATTAATCAATGATTTACCCACTTTTATATCAACAAGAACTAGGAATAAACTCTGGGGAGGGTTAATGAACAACGAGGTTATGAGATGACAAGAGTGCTCAAAAGATTTTTAAAACTAGCCCATATCATACTAAACGATCATGGCATGACGTTACACGGGGTTGCCGCCCAATTTCTAAGATGAGCTAAGAGGAACAACACGGATGGGGCAATAAAAGATCTACTTATGGCAATGAGGGAACACACCTAGAAAAGGTGGTGTGGTATGGAAATTTTGGAAAATTCTTGCTCAAATTTTTATCTTAATTGCTAAATTGCCAAACTTATGCACTTTACCATGGTATACATGGCATGTTCATGATGAGGTGCACATGATATGATGCACGTGCACATGAGCGTATGGTGCGTATGCTTATGAGAGTATGACGTACATGCCGTGATGCAAGTTAGTAGACCTCACACCACATAATTAAAATTCATCATTGCGGAACAATTAGGGAGAGTAAGGAAGTATCGATTTGGGTTGTCAATAAAGGTCTTTTGCGGGTCATATTCCCACATACCAAGATACCAGTGTGCCCCAAGTGACTCAAGCGTGTGGCTGCAGCGCACACACGAGGTCCTAGGTTCCATCACGGCACCATAGGTTAGGGAATACAATACCACAATAAATTCAGAGGGGACAATCCAATTGACACCAGGAGGAAGAAGCACTCATGGGTTAGATGCACATGTGGTTAGGTACCAAAAGATTTCATGGTGCAATTGACATGGTAATGGTATGCAATGCCCATGCACATGAATTACTCGGAATGATTCCATTGCATGAAGAAGGTACGGATAACCTTTATGCATACAGATGTGACCTTGACCGAACTTATGTCTTGTTCTCATTTATTTTTATTTCCTTGAGCAAGAATAAAACAAGGATTCAAGGATCAAGAAATCAAGGTAGTTGAGTATAGGGGACCAAAAGTCGAGAGTGGCGGGTGATCAAAATCACGCGGCATGTGAGAGTTAGTGATAACAATTCGCTCAAGGTGTGAGAATTGAGGTGTATTCAATCGAGCATTAAGGGAGGTCGAGGGTTCGGATCCTACACATCATGTAATAGGACATTGTTATACTTGACACCTCTACATTTACATGATTGGTTCAAGTCATTGCATATCCATATACTCCTTCTAAGTTCAAAGTTCTTGATCCACCCTTAACTAACGTATTAATTTAATGATTACGCCCAAGGAAGAAGCACGTGCTGATCCAAAGTCATTACATTCTCCTATTTCATACGTGGATCAAGTGTCTAGAAGGGTTAGGACAAAGAGAATGGATTGAAGTAGTCCATATTGCCTTGCTTTGGGACAGGTGTCTTATGGTAGCGTAGATGTGGAGGATATTAGAGATTAAAATTATAGAAGAATTACTCTGGACAGATTGTGTTTCCGTAGGAGAGAATTCATAGCTCCTAGCTCCAGCATCCAAAATTTCTCGTCCTTGGCCAGTTAGTAGGAATTTGGTAATCTACGCATTGGTTTGCCTCTCAGACGCTGACCTAGTGATTAAGTGTGGTCAAAACTTTCAATCTAGGCTTCTCGGTTTAGATGGATTTTCAGCACACCGAACTTTATAATTCTGCCTATAACTCTAGTTTCCTTATTCCCTTGGGCTGAACTTTTGTGGGTGTCTCCATTATAAATTTCAAATTAACTTTGGCAACCAGCTTACATCCTAGAAGACCATCTTTAGGTGGTAAAAATTTTGACAAAATCATGTTGAAGGATATGCATTAGATATTAGGAATCCAATATTTCCGGCCGCAACCTTAAGGCTTCATAACTCCATCTTGAGTAAACCAAAAATTCTCAAAATTCACCAGAGCGTTTTTGACATGTTTGTGTATAAGGTTACTGTTCATCATTTCGTCAAATTTGAGGTTCATGGTGCAAAAATACATTTTTGCACTGGCTGCCCCCAGAATTTTCAGCAAGACAGGAAGTCGGTATTAGGTTCATATATCGAGTTCTACTTGTCCAAAAGTCTTGTCTTTCTTAACTTAATTGCAGCTTACTTAAGTGTTGAAAATTAGACATGCCACAACAGAGCTAGCTACAAGTGAGGCGGCAGCAATATAGACATCAAAATTAAAGGGAGAACCGACATATATTTAAAGAGAGTAATCAGATTATGGACAGAGTAGGAAAATTTCATAGCTCAAAACCTACAAACCCAACCATTACCCAACTTGACCATAATACAGTTCAGATAACTTCCAATAACTTTTTAGTTCAACCCAAAAACAGAACGAGTGACCTAGGTGGCGCAAAAATCCCAATCTTTTAATTAACTCTCTGCTGAAATTCCAGCAGACAGGAAGTGGTATTTTGAGCATAACTTTTAATTGGCTGAACCAAATTTGTGGAAATTTGGACAGCATAAACTAGACAAAATTTGTGACAACTTTCGCTTTTAAGCCTCTAGCAGAAACTTTGCAAAAGTCCATTTTCTAATCTGTTGTTCCCAGAAATTCCAGCAGACAAGGGGGTTACCATTTTAAGCATAACTCTTATTCTACTGAACCAAATTGGTTGAAATTTCTACAGTACAAACTAGATAACACCTATGACAACTTTCATGTTGAACACTTTTTCATTTGACAACGTTTTCAGTTTCGAAATAAGGGTGCAAACAGATTGTTCCCAGCAGGAGTTTTGGGTTGTGATTTCAATTTCTTTGACGACGGTTCGTTTTGGTTCACGTGTTACAAATCGATATTATTTCAGTGAGATGTAATGCATGAGCGGCCTATTCGATCTCACAACACACACGCCAATAGACTTTTGGCTTACGAAGTTAGTGCCGGTGGCTAGGCAATATTCGTCTCTCCTTATAGTAACTAGTCGGAATTCTCTATCCGTTTCAACGTACGAAATCGCGGTTAGTGTACCTGCAGAAAATTCCATTCCAGAGCATATATAATCAACCTTTCGTGCCAGCACTCACGAAAGCGTCTCCATACATTACCACCCACTATAGAGGTGGCACCCGAACGTTTAACATTGAACGGGCAATGTTCATATGTCACCGAGGCAACATATTGACAGTTTCATACGCTATTGACATAGCGTATTGACTTTGTGCCGCCATCATATTTGCATATGATGCCGTGGTACGCTACAGCAATCGCCGTACCTTGCGCCCACCATCCTATTCTATTTTCATACGCCATCACAGCGTATTGACTATGTGCCGCCACTATATTTTCATATAGTGCCGTGGTACGTTACAGCAATCGCCGTACCTTGCGCCCACCATTGCGGAAAGTAAATGACAGAATGAAATGTGCTGGAAGTTAGCATAATATACTATCTGCCACCTACCATAACGTGATCCCTTAACCCACATAGGCTTCACGCTCTAGGTAACATCCTTAACGGTCCTAACTTAACTTTCCTTTGCAAAACGCATCGGAAGCACGAGTTGGCAAGTTTTATTCAAAAATCGTTTATTAAAGGTTTGTTGCTCTCTCCGGGCTGCTGTTTCGGCTCTGATGCCAGCTGTGGCGGACCACTCCGAAATTATTCCAAGTTAAGTACCCTCAGACCACTAATCACGTAGTCAGGCACTTAATCCGGAATAAGCTGGAGCGCCGTCGGATTAAACCCGATTAAACCACGTACTTAACTAGATCGTAACAGCAGCAGGCCCACACGAAGGTGAGTTCCAGAGATTACAACATTCCACAAATTAACTTACACACATAGAGAAGTAGTTATTACAAACCGAGTGCAAATTTTAAAATCAGAGTACACAAGTCTTGCAGCGGAATCTAAAGTTCAACATAACTGAAATTAGAGTTCATTGCAGCGGAAGTAAATAATCTAACGACGAAACAGGTAACTCCGTGATGAAGCCTGCCACGAAGCTACTCCTCCCGATCCTCGCCGGAGGACGGGACCCATTCGATGTGCCAGCCAGGTGGAACCTGGGTAGGCCAAGTCATAGCATCCACATCCAGAATTATACCTGTAAAATAGTGCCACAAGCAAGGCTGAGTATACTAATACTCAGCAAGGCTTACCCGTCGGGTGAAAACTACATCACCGACATCTAGACAATGAAAGGCTTTTGGCTGGTGGGTTTGTTTGCCAAAAAGCAACTAAAAGTAGATCCTTGCTTTCAAGTTTTAGCACCATATTCTAATAAATTTAACCATTCTAGATTAGCATCCTCTCTAAGCATACAAGTGTAGCAATACAATTTAATTCATAGAACAATTTCATAATCTCAAATTCCACTTATTACTCGATGTGGCCTGACGGTCAAGCAGTCTCATTAACCGCGAGAAGCGGACAGTTCGAACCGAATTTGTGCTACCTGGCCAGGGGAAACCCAACACACACGGATACTCTGCTTGCGATAAAAGGTACAAGCATTTCCCAACCTTTCCCATCGATCCACAATTCGGAACCGGGTCCACTTCCTTAGGATGAAGGTTTACTGCTTCACTCACAGCATCACGCATACATCCACGAGTGTACGGCAAGGGAAAACAAAGTTTCCAAGGAGAGATGGCTATCGGCCCTAGCTGCTTCAATCTGGTACCGGGCTTACCGGCTCCCATATACCGGCATGCATGTGGTACGTTCAAAAACTTGACTTAGTATCCACACCTTCCGACCTTAACCAATTATCAAACACGGACGGGAGATCTACATCTATCCTCCCGCCCGTCAATCCTTATGATTCCAACATAAGTAAAGACGAACAATTCCTATGTCTCGCGAGTGACAGGAAATCACTCGACTTGTAACGAACCTACAGCAATGCTCTACCGAACCTTTCATACTAGTATTGCAAGTCATGGGTACTAGGAAATGTGCAGCTAAGGTATTCAATCAACTCCTTGAACGTAAATGCACAAACATAGAGAATTCAAAGTGCATATTTTGGTAAAGGTTAGGTCATGCTCCGGGGCTTGCCTTCCTGCTCGGGCTGAGAGTTAGCTCCTGCGTTGGTCACGTCTGCACCGGCGTCGGGCTCCGGAACTTGCTCCTCTTCTGCGGGGACGAGGGTGTAGTCGCCGTCCGGAAGAACGCCTTCTACATGATATGCATAAGTTTTAAGGCGGCTGCCCTTTTGATGCTAAGACTAGGGCCTTGAAAGCCATATTCACCTAGACATACTTAGATACTTGTATTCTCTTCACAAAAGCAAGTGTTGGTGGTGAAAAAGGTTTTAGTTGAATTCGATGGTGATTGTGTACATATATAAAAGAATTCTAGTTGTTTCTTCACAAAACAGGGTGGCTGTTTTGGGATTTTAAGTTATTCATTTTACTCTAACTAATTTAATCCGAAAAGGTTATTCTCTTTATATAATCCGATTTCCATCTAGATTCCTTTCCATTTTTATTTCTCCCTTTCTGTTCATTAATTTTAGCTATAAACTTTATGACAGCTACTGGAGTATAAGAGCTAAGCTCACTCCAAAATTTAGCTAATTTCGAGTTACACATAATTTATTAAAAATCTATAAACAGCTAGCTGCAGGAAGTGAATTAAAGGCATAATAAATTGAAATTTCATCTATTTCAGGAGATCTTCCTACCAAGGCTAAGCAATATCATGAGGAGGGCTCTGGCCAAGTGGTGGCTCAAAATAACCCTTGGGTAGTCCTCATTATTTTTCTATCCAAAAACACATATTTAATTATTTGCCATTCTAAACAGAGCAAAAATTAAGTTTTTCATTTTTAACATGTGTGTTAACAAGTTTTAAGTTCTCAGGAGCAAAATGATGATTTTTCGCTGCACAATTTATTTTTAACAATTTCTTTACTGCAGAAAGTCAGAAAACACATTTAAATCTATAACTAGAGCTACACATCATATTTTTGAGTCTCCTTTGGACACAAGCTGTCCAAAGCCTATATGCACAACATACCCAAAGCTCAACCCCAGCGGAGCTATGGATTTGAAATGGTGCACAACTTTAGGTTTTCCTAGTTTGATTTTTAATTCAATAACAGTTCACTAAAAGCAATAACATGTCTAATAGAGATTGTAGTTTAGACTCTAACGATTCCAGAGAGTATTTTTTTTGCACATTTTTCCGATTTTTCTACGATTTTTAATCGATTTTACAAGATTCGGGAAAAATCAAATCTAGGGTAAGAATCTATTTTCACCGAGAACCCTAGAACTTTCAAACTTTCGCGAACAGGTCCTGCACTTTTGCACGAAAGACCCTGGAAAGAGGTAGACGATGAACAATGGCCCTCGGGAGCTCGCCGGAGTTACGCCGGGCAAACCACGGCGAACTGGGCTCGGGGAAGAGGGGGAAAAGGGTCCTTGGCTCACCACGAGTCGTTTGGGCACGGTTGGGAGGCCGGGGGTCGACGGAGTTACGCCGGCGACGAGGAGGTGGCGGCGCGGCCGCTGCGGGGTCTGCGCCGGCGAGCTCGGTGCCGCTCGCGGTGGGGGAAGAGGTCCTAGAGCACCAGCAGAGCTTGGGGAAGCCAACGGCGTGCTCGAGGAGGCTCGGGGAAGGCTCGGAGTAGGGTCTCGACGGTGAGGTGGTTCGACGGCCGGAAAAGTCGATTTGGGGGAACTTGGAAATTCGAGCTCGGGAATGGGCAATGTGCTGGGGAAAGTTGGGGGAAACGGAGCTAGGGGAGTGGTCAAGCTGTGCGCGGAGTGGATTTGGGAATGGCTGCGTGGACGCGACGAATTTTGCGATGAGCTCGGGTTCGGCTTGCGCGTCGCGAGGAGGAAGAAGACCGAGCGAGCGCGGGGAAGTGGAAATGACCAAGTGAGCGAGTGAGAGGAGGGGTGGGAGTGCGCGGTGGAGTGCTTGGGCACGCAAGGGAGGCACTGTGCGGCCTCGGGAGCGTGCGAGCGCGTGGGTGGCTGTCGCGGTCGCCATTGATGGCGCGGCGAGCTCGAACAGAGCGCGCGCGACACGATTGGGCGAGGAAGATTGTGGCGTGATCGCTGGGGATCCTCCACAGTGCTCCTTGGCGCGTAGCGAGCGAGCATCGCGACTGCGGGCGGCGCTGCGCGGCTGCGACCAGTGCCGAGCGAGCTTGCCATGATGGCGCTCCGCGGCGCGAGGCAGCAGTGCGCCGTCGCCCGCGAAGTGACGGTACGGAAGGCTTGGACAAACGCGTGAGGACAAAAGCTAGCTGCCGCCACAGCTCGGCCGACCCGACGCGGTCTCCGCCACACGCCGGCCACGTGGCGGCCGGACTCCGGCCGGAGCAGAGCGCGCCAGGGGCGAGCTGGCAGCCCCGTGGAGCTCTTTGCCCCTTTTGAACTTTCTCCAAAAATTTGAGCTGAACTTCGAAACGTGTAAAATTAAAAGTTGGAGTTTGAGGTGCGGGACACAACTTCCGAGCTTGGACCGGGCACTTCGACCAGGCGCTACGGCGCTTCGAGCTTGAACCGCAAGCTCGAGCTTGCCGAGCCTCGAATGGTCGGAAACGCCACTCGAGGGTGAGTGCCCCCCTCGAGCTTGGCTGCGAAGCCTCGAGCGTGACGGAACGTCGCTCGAGGGTGAGTCCTCGAGCTTGGCTGCGGAGCCTCGAGGGTGACGGAACGTCGCTCGAGGGTGAGCCCTCGAGCTTGGCTGCGGAGCCTCGAGCGCGACGGACGGCGGGGCCTCGAGGGTCCTGTCGTGCAGCCTCGAATCGTGACGGAAACTACCGGCTAGGCTCGATCGTCACGGTCATAGCTCGATCGTCACGGACATACTGACTAGGCTCGATCGTCACGGACATAGCTCGATCGGGACGGATTTTTACGGCTAACCTCGATCGTGACGGACATTCCCGCTCGAGGGTCACCGATCGGCGCGAACGCCGTGGCGAGGTTGTCGCGAAGGGCTGTCCGAGATGTTTAAGTTTTAGTTGGGTGCCAAACAACCCTTGTTTTTGAATTATAATTGAATTTTTGACGAATTTTTGAATTTCAACCCAATTCCCTGTTGTATTGATTTTAATTGCACTTTTTAATTCTTTTGACATCAGAGATGTCACACTTTGCTGCGGCATGCTGGTTCCAATTTCTCCAATAGATATCCCCACTGAAGATGCTGTCTTGGGTTGTGGGGATACTTTTGCCCTCTCCTCTGGGATAGTCCTGGCTCGGGGCTTGGGCAGTGTACGCGCTCTCTTGGGCACAGGCGCTGCTGGCTCTGTTGGTGCTGGTCTCTTGGACCTTTCTGCTCCCCTGGAGGTTGTTGATGATTTGGCTTGGGGTTCTTCAGGGACCTGTGGTTCAAGTTTTACCATTGGCTCGTCAGGGTCTTCAATTGCAGTTTGTATGTGTACTTGATCTCTTACCCCCGGATCCACACAGCGTGCCAGTAACGCTGCTTCTTCAGTGTTGGTTGGGTCCAGGGGCGGCAGACTCACATACAGTGCGCGCCTGGCTTCATACTGTTATGATCAAGACATTAGTTTATATTCTATTTTCAACAATAAGGCGATATATTGCTTTCAGGCAAGGATTTTACCTAAGGTGTCATGGTAATTGCAGAAACTTCCATTATCTCTGGAAGTTGTTCATCGTTGACCACCAGAAACTTCTTTAAGAGTTGATTCACTCTCTTCTCTGACATGTTTCCGGTGACATTCCTTGAGGGGTCAGCTTCTCCAGAGTACAAGTACCCTGGATTGCAGCGTTGTTTACATGGTTGGATCCTCCTCATTAGGAATGACCGATATACTATGGCTCCTATCAGCCCTTGCGCTTTCAGATCTCTAATCATATTGAGCAGCTCAGGGATTTGCATTGCTTGATTCACTCCAACTGTTTCACTCCAGAATGGTTTCATTACTGGAGGATTCCCTGAGCGGCTCTGAAGCTGTGGCTGGTGGTTCCATGCGTAGAACCATTCCTTTTGCCAGTCCTTGAGGCTTTCCTTGGTTGTATAATCCAAATAAACTGGCCTCATGCCCTGGCGGAACTGGATGACTACTTTCCCCACCACTTGCAGTGGTCCGCTGGAGGTCTTCACCCTAAACAGATGGCGGAACAGTGCAAAATGGGGGTCTATCCCAAGGAATGCTTCACACAAATGGATGTAGATGGATAAATTCAAGATGGAGTTGGGATTCAGATGACACAATTCTATCCCATAAAATTGCAGCACACGGCGGAAAAAATCACAGGTTGGCATACCGAAACCAACTTCATAAAAGGCCTTCCATACCGTGATTTCCTCGGTTTCTTCGGTGGGGTATTCATGCCCGTGTGCGCTTCTCCACCGACTGATTTCTTGGGCTACCAAGAATCCATCTGCCTCCAGGGCCTTGATGTGCTTTTCCTTCAGATTGCTGGTTGGCCAGTCACTGATAGGATCTTCGATGATCGGCATGTCTCCTGTGGACGCTGCCTTCTCGGTCGTAACGACCTCCTTCATGGCTTCCGCCTTCCTCTTCGAGCCTTTGCCTCGGCTGGATCCTTCACCACCGGCCATTGGGATCTTTTGCGATTTGGTGTGGATTGGATCTAGGTTGGGGGAGGCTGTGGATGCTTCTGCGCGGTCTCTGGATTGCAAGAACAGCAACTGTCGCAAACCCTAGATCTGTTTTGCGAAAGGCGTACAGATACGAAGGGTCGCGGACAGTTTATATGGGCTTTTCGAAGCGTTACTTCGGTAATTTTCATTTTTGGTCCTTTCTTGATCCTATATTTGAATTCGTTCAAATTTAGGCTCGGGGGCTGTGGACATATTTTCAGGAAATATTTTTCTGAGAATTTTCGGCTTCAATTGATAAATTTATGAGGAATTCTAAAAGAATTCGGGTTTCTTCGGAAATTGATTCTCTTTTGGTTCGGACTTCGAAAGAGCCTCGAATTTCTTCTTCAAAGATAAACGAGGCTCGGGGGCTGCCCAATTGGGCGCACCTAGTCGGTGCGCACCAATCCGAACTTCGAGAAGATTTATGAGCACATCATTACCTATTGAACAGCATGGTTGCAACTTCCAAGCTCAAAGAACCCTGTGGGTCTCAAAGAACCCTGTGGGTCTCAAAGAACCCTGGCGGATTTCAAAAAGAACTCTGGAGGACCTCAAAGAACTCTGTACTTTCAACAAGGCTGTTCTTCAGGAGATAAAGTGCTCGGGGGCTTGTGGGTGTAGAGTCCTGACGGACTAAACAACCCTGGCGGCCCATCCTATGGGCCGGCCCATGTACAAGACTTGACGCACAAGACAAGGATTAGTCCTAGTCGGTTTGGATAGACTGTATTAGGGAATTAGAGATAAACTTGTAAAAGTTTCCTAGTCCTATACGGTTCCCATGTAACCTTGCCCTCCGGACTATATAAGGGGAGGCAGGGACCCCCTCAAAACAATCTCATCAATACAAGATACACCATACAGGACGTAGGGTATTACGCTCCGGCGACCCGAACCTGTCTAAATCGTTTCTTGTCACCTTCGGCTCTAGATTCTCGACGACTTCTCCCTAAACCCTTCTCTCGGGGTACCCCCTCGAGAACCTAGTCAGCATAAATCGCCGACAATTAGTCTCTTCGATGAACCCTGAAACGAGTTTTAGATTTGAGTAGAAAAAAGGCTGCATAAAATTTCAAAGATGATTCGTTTCGACGAGGAAACAAAATGCAAAGATGAACAGGGAGGCCATCTAAAGTTGGGAAAAAAAAGACACATTTTTAAGGTTGGGAAAAAGGCACAACAGAAAAAGACTGAAAAGTACCACTTTTTTTTTCTCTAAAGTCTCTACCAAGCACCAAATTATATGCCTGCTTATATGAAACACTTGTAGTAATATCCAAACACCCATTTTGTCTGACGAGAGATTTCTTTAAACGAAAGACAATGACTACGGCCCAACAGAACTGACAGCTAAATTGACGGATAACCAACATCTTAATCTTGCCCTTAATACTGAATTATTTAAAGTTTTAATTATGGGCATGGGGTACCAGACTATATAGAAGAAATGTAAGCAAACAAATGTAGGGGATTATGGAACGGGTCGGTACGCTTTTCCCATCAGACGCCGAGGATGCTTCGTGTCGAATGTCTGGTAGTGGCCACTGAATTGGCTGTGGACAGTGACCATTCCAGCTTTGAACGGCGCCGCAATGTTCATGTATGGAGCCAAAAAAAAAATGCAGCGTTGTGTTTATTTTAAGATGAAGATAAAGGACTGAAACTTGGAAACAGCTGTCAAAGTAATACAACGTTTGTTAGACAGAGATGCTCATATGCCCAGCGTTTTGCTAGAGATTGATTGCCGCGAAGGTATTAATGTATTATAGACATTTCGCTGTTAATGTGCATGTCGCTTGTTACTAGAACAATAGATCAGTAGACATGTCATCATTTTGCTCCCATTTTTTCATAAAAATAAATTGATGATGTTAGCAAGGAAACAAGATGAGCAAGAGCAGTAGACTCGTCAGCATTTTTTCCAGTAAGGACAAAAAAACTCAGGTGGTTGCATATCAGCTGCATATATCCTCTCCCCCGTCGATCTTTTTCTTTGATATAAAAATGCACCCATTTCTTATTCTTCACCTTACTTGGCTCGTGATCTTGTAAACAAGTACACACATATACGAAGAATTTTATCTTTTTTTTTTACATGCTCTTAAACACTGCGTGGGCCGTGATGGATACCTACAAAGGAGGAGCTGATGCCTAATCTTGGCCTGGCTTGCCGGTTCGGCAACCAGCATGTGATGTGGCGGCGCTAGGATTTTGACCCCTGCGGATTCCTCGCTGATGACGAGGGGATCACTTGTAAAATACATGACAGAATGGCAGATAGGTAGCCAGCTGAGTAGTTGTTGTCCCATTTCCTACGGCACATATTAATAGTCGAGGGCTCCCGGGACACCATTTCGTTCGGATAGCGATGAGCAAACTAACAAATCGCCTTGTTTCAGTGCAAGATTACTAGTACTAATGACTAGTCAATGCAAATCAGCGCCGTCGTTTCATAGTTGATATTACCATGTAAACGAACAGTATTGTTCATGTGCATGTGGCGACGCTAGCAAATTTGTTCGGATTCAAATTGTTGTTCACGTGCCCCCTTTTTTTTTGGCGCAACATGTAGGTGCTAGGCCACGTCGTCCGCATACAAGCCACGTGCACGTCTGCCGCACTGTGGTTGACGCCGCAGACTCCAAGGTCGTCGCCGGGGCCTGGCTGGCAGCGCGAGCCGGGACGAAACGGACAAACCATCCTTGCGGTTGCAGGTCAAACGCATCCGAGAGTGCAGTGCAGCCACAGCAAGTGCTCGATCACCGGCTACTTGAGCAGTCTAGCAGCAAGTAGCAAGCGCTCCTGTCCCATTCACCCGACTGTCCCCATCCACCGGGCTTCGATGCTGCATCGCAAGACCAGCATCTTCTTCTTCCTCCTCCTCCTGCTGCTGCTGGTGGTGGCGGCGGCTTCAGGTCCGTCGCGTCCTCCTGGTCCACAAGGTACGTGCTCTTAGATCCGTTCCATGATGAACAGCCGCGGCCATTTCGTTTGACGACCAGTGTGATCTGATCCTCTGCTTGCAGTTGCAGTGTGGGCGAGGCAGGGGCAGGCGAGAGCGAGCCGGCGTCTGGGGACGAGGGTGTCGGTAACGCAGACTCCGTCGCCCAAACCCCACGGCCCCACCGGCATGGCGCAGAACGCGCCGCCGCCGCTCATCTGCTAGTCGCCGCGTAGCGGGCTGCACGCACGCGTACGTGTTGAAGCTGGATCCCTCCAACACAGATGATAACAGCGGCGCGTCAGATCCTGTGCCAAGACACTGAACTCAGCTAGTAGCAGACTCGCAAGTCCGTTCTATGTAAACGTTCTTTTTGTTTGTGTTTCTGCTGCCCTGCCCTTGATAGTAGTCGAGAATTAATTAATAATCACACGAAATCAGGATTCATGTCCATGTCATAGCAAATAACAGCAAGTAGAGTGTCTGCAGTTTGCAAGCTGCGTCTCTGCTAATAAATTCCTCCCTCCCTAGTTCCTGCCTGCATGTGTCCTTCTAGCGATTCCAGCGAGAGCTTTAAGATGTTGGTGCTGTGGGCTCGAACGAGCGGTCAATGCGGATTTCGGCCCAACTAATCACAGCATGTGGCCCAACACGCAGAAACCCTCTCTGATGGTGCCCTTTTCGCTAGGCCACGCCACGTGCACGTCCGCCGCACAGGTTGACGCCGCAGAGTTGGTCGTCGCCGACTCGCCGGGACGAAACGGCCAAGAGAGGCAGCCGGGACACACGGGTGCAAGTCAAAGTCAAACGCATCCGAGAGTGCAGCCAAAAAACTCAACGCGGTTCGGGCAGCACCAATTGCTCATCACCGGCTACTTGACCACCAGTAGTAGCACTCTAGCAAGTGCTACTGTCCCATAATCCACTCCCCAGCCACCGGCTGTCTCTTTGATCCACCGGGATTCAATGCTGCATCGCAACACCAGCCTCCTCCTCCTCCTCCTCCTGCCGCCGCTGCTGGTGCTGGCGGCGGCGGCTTCCCACCATCCGTCGCGCTCGCATCCTCTTGGCGCAGAAGGTATTAAGACGCCGGCGTTTCTCCTCCTCTTACTTTCCATTCCATTCCATTCCATGAACAAGCCGCCGCGCGCGGCTTCGTTTGACCAGTGATCTGATCCTTTGCGTGCAGCCTGGGCGCGGCAGGAGAGCGCTGCCGCGGCGAGAGCGAGCAGGCGTCTGGGGACGAGGGGGTCGTCGGTGAAGCAGCCTCCGTCGCCCAAAACCCACGGCCCCACCAGCATGGCGCGGCACGCGCCGCCGCCGCTCATCTGCTAGCTAGAAGGTCGCCGCGTAGCGGGCTGCGCGCACGCGTGTTCAAGGAAGATGGATCCTACCCCCCAAGCCACTGAACTCAGTAGCAGTCCGTTCTCTGTAAACAACTTTTTCTTTTCTTTTCTGTTGCCTTTGAATAATCGCGCGAAATCAGGATTCATGTCCATGTCATAGCAAAATACACAGCGAGTCAATTAAAGAGCCAAGCATCGTCTGCGTCTGCACTTTGCAAGCTGCGTCTCTGATAATTCCTTCCTGCCCGTAGCGATTCCAGTTAGAGCTTTAAGAAACTCTGTACGAGCTTGGATGATGTGTGGGGGTGGGGAGGAAACATTTCCTGACGAATGCAGTACACCGTAGCTAGCAAAATGGCCAGCGATTAAGACTGCGAGCAAGTTGGCAATGGCCGTTCCATCACAAAGTTCCTAACAAAACTTACGAGATCTTGAAGTTCAGAGAAGGAACTGACGATTGACGAAGCAACCTGCCGTTATGCAGGGTCAGTACGCCCTGCTTCCAATCTACCAAAGCAATAGACTTGTTTCGCCAATATTCGCAATGGACATCTTGTACCGAACAATCGTCAGAGACTGACTATGTGTCCGAGAGATTCAAACACTCTAAGCTTGCTATGCTAAAAAAAAAAAAACCTCTACACTGAAATGCAGATTTTCAGACGTAATAAACTGATCTTGACTTTTGTCAACTCCATAGCGTCTCGAGGCTTTGACCAGAGTCGAAGCCGACGACCTGCGCTAAAACCCCCCGCCGACTTTGATGGATGCCATTTCATCTCCCTTTTGTCCTCCCCGTTCGAAATCGAGACACTTCCGGGCGGCGCTTCCCGAAGTGCTCGTTCCCCACCCTTCTCGAAGCGGCGGCGCCGTCGCTCCCCCTCTCCTCGCTCGCGCCCCCATCCATGGTACGCTCTCTCGCCGTCCTCACTCCTCGAACCCTAGCTCCCCTCACCTCTCGCCATCCGTCTCTCTCACTCGCGTTAACAATCGCCTGCAGGATTCATCCTCGACATCAGCCGCCGCGGCGCCGATGGACGCGTCAGCCCCGCCGCTCGACGACTGCCTGCGCCTCCTCCGTGGCGAGCGCGACGAGCAGAAGCTGGCGGGCCTCCTCGTGGCCGCCAACGTCTGCCGCGCGGGCGACGCCGACGCCGTCCGTAAGGTCTACGACGCCGCCGGCCCTCGCTTCCTCCGCCGCCTCCTCAACACCGGTAAGAGAGCTGACTGTGCCTGGACCTGGAGGCGTGCCTCGTGGTTGGTTGCCCTGTCCTGCGCGTGGGGGAGACTGGCGGCTAATTTGGGTCATGCTTCGTGGGCGCAGGGTTGGGGAAAGTTGAGGGCGGGAAGGAGGAGGAGCGGGAGGGCCTACCTGCGCCTCGCCGTCACCGTGCTCGCTGGGCTCGCGCGCGCCCCGGAGGTTGCGGCCGACGAGGGGGTCGTTTCCACTGTGCCCCCTTGTCGCTGAGGTTGTCTCCAAATCGTAAGAATTTTTGCTCTCTGTGGCCTTCTGATACTCCATTCTTCTATACTAATGGAGCAGTCACATGAAACATTTTTGTTACTTACAATCATCGCCATTTGAATGTACACATGCTGTCCCGTTTTGAGTCTATTAAGAGCTGTAGCTAACTGTTCTGCTGCCAATGACTACCTTTGATGCGTGGGCTTGGTACATATTTGCCTATACTGTAGCTGAATTATGCGCTGCAGGACTGATCCAGCAATCACTGAGGAGTGCTTTGAACTTCTGTCACTTATTGCAATAGCCTCGGAAGATGGGGCATACAAGTTTTGTGAGCCTGGTGTATAGACATGATCTTCCTTCAAGTCCCAAGCTTACCAGATGGTATTAAAATTCTGTTGCCACTATCTTGTTGTCATTTTTCGTCTCTAAACTGAGGAGTGTAAGCACTGATCTTTAGATTGCAGATATAGCTGCCACATTTTAAAATTTGTGCGTCTGGATGGGTGCTTTTGTTACTCTGCTTTTGAAATGTGGACTTAGCCTATTCAATTCTGTCATAGTAGTATCTAGAAGTTAGAGCTGTAGGTTTGCCGGTTCATGAATAGCATTCTTTGGGGTCATGGACTTATGAAAAGAAAAAAAAAGATATGACATTTTGTTTGGTTTGTTGGGCTTACAATAGTTTATAGTTCAAATGCTTACTTTCTTATACGGTTTCTTGATTATATTGCTTGTAGGTTCAAAGTGCATAGAACTTGCCATCAATCTAATGCGATTACTTGTTCATAAACTCAAAGTTGACAGCATGAGTGTGGAGAAACTGCAAGGCATGACAAGCATGGTATGGTTGACATACTGGAATATTTACACAATTTCTGTATTTCTCGTTTCACCATTCCTAAAACTGATCTGATGTTTTGATCTACAATTTTCAATGCAATTCAGGTGACCTGCCTTGCCAGGCTTTTTGCTATTCTTCATACTGCAGTTAAATTTGGATGCCCTGCACATGCTTACGACCCTCCTGTCCCAAAAAGAATCTGTATGGCTTACCCTTTCCCTCTATGTTTTATTTGAAGCTCGTGAATTGTTTTGTTATTCATGATATTGATAAGTTCTTCCTATGACTCTTTAATCCTTAATGTTTTGTTTTGTTGTTGGGATACTAAAGGCACTTCATGATCTTTTGAGATCAATGCAGCATCTATTTGGGAATTTCCACATCCGAGTTTGGAATCACTGCCATTCTCCAAATCGTGTTGGTATGTGTGGGATTCATATTCATAGATCATGCACATTTTTTTGAAAGCTGTAATTCTTTGGCTAGATTGATGAAATAGACAGCAGTGTATAGGTTTGTTAATCAGGCCCATTCTTTCGATAGCACAAGCTTGAGTTATGCTTAGCTATCCATCCATTATCTTGGAATTATTTATTCTTCTGTTTATTTGGCTATCGAGTGTGAGGATCGTAGGAAGGAAAAAAAGTGAAAACTTAACTATGCTAGGATTTTTCTTCTGTTTGAGATGCTCATGATGTCAAATGTTTTGTTTCTGTTCAGTATCATCTGAAAAGCTGCATGCTCTTCTTCTGCGGAGTGTATGATGTCCATACTAGGTGAGGATTGGTTGTCAGAAGATTGTAAAATCCATGGTAACCAGAATGTGTTGCCTGTTGACAAGTAAGTTTCACATTATTTCCTGTTTTCCGTGGGATGTGCCTTATAATTTAATTTTCAATAAAAAATGTGTTTTTTGCAGATTTGTATTGCTTGTCCTAGAGTCTGCAAGAGTTGAAGTGGCCGTACTTCTAAATGAGCTCGCTTATTTGAAGTACAAGTCTTCAAAAACTTCTCAGGCAGATGAAGCCGTCAGTCAGAAACAGAGAAACCTCGCCATACTATTTTCATTAATAGAAAGAATAATCAAAATGATATCAAATGCCAGTAGTGAAGGTATGCTTCCATCCTCTTGTGTCTTTTTCTGTTATTGATTCCATGAGCATTTGGGTATCAAACCACGAAGCTTAGAGCTTGTGTATTCTCCATTTCTTCACCACCAGTTACCCTAGGCCTTAGCTATTACAAAACATTCATGAGCATGGAGATGTGCATGTGTTTGATGCAACATCCTTAAAGACTTCCAAACATTGGGAAATCACTTCCTTGGTAGTGCAAAATATTTTGACAAAAATGGTGAATACCTCTGCACGTCAAGCACGCTAATTTAACAACAGATTTAAGCAGCACAATAGTTATTAGTTCATTGATTTACACCATCTAATCTAAGCTCCATTTTTTATTGGACTCAGGCAATTTAGAGTAATATAGTTATGCTCCCAAACTTCTAGATACAATGGCATCTAAGCTTTTAGGAGTGAAATCTTACCATTTCCTTTATATTTTCCTAATTCATGACAATGAGCTTTCTGTTTCTTTTATCTTTCTATTGAAGTCGGGTAATCATGGGAAAGGCTCATAGAGAGCCTACTGAAGTAACTGCGCTCCTACCAACCATTCTCCTTTAAAAGAGATTTTACACTGTATGCAGGTGCACCAAGCCAAACCATCTCTGAAAGTACCATAATGCAGGCGATAACGGGATTAAATGAGACGATAAATTTTAGTTTTTGGACTTTCTGCAGGACGCAAAGGTACATACATATTCTTTATCAACCAAATATGATCATTGGTATTGTAAGATGATATATATTGAAGAAAACGTGACAGGACCATGGGCAACGGAAAGGCGATGATCTTTTGGCAGCTGCAAGAATAGTAGGAAGGTGTGCTGCTTGCCCATCTTATTATTATCAGAGAATTTATGGACCGTTATCTCCCTTCTTCAATAAAGAATTGCTCCTTAACGATGGCAATTTAAGGGCCTTTATTTGAGCTCGTGACTTAAAATAAATACTAGTTCATCCATCTTCTTGTACCACCTGTCATAATGGATTGTGTATTTGTTGTTTTTAGCATTTATTAACAAAGTTGGTTTTCTTATTAAAAAACTAAGTTGTTTTCTATGCTTCTGAACAAATAAAAAAACATGTACAATTTGGCCACTTCATATTTATCTGTGCGTGCAATGTTACATAAGATGTTAACCACGTGCATCTTGAATAGTGAAGCGCCTGGATCAAGCTTCTGTACATTTTTTTTCTCAATTTAAATAACATATATACTCTGTTGCAGTTACCTGCAGAGGCACCATATGCCTGCAAGGAGAAGACTAGGAATCTACTGGAATTTATCTTTTGTATAGAGGGTCAAGATGAATCAAGGTTGCTTCTTCCTTTATTTTTGCTCAGCAGGTGTATATATATCGTTCTTTTCATGATGCAAAGTACTGATGGTATAAAGTTTGATTCTTGCAACAGCCCCTTCTATTCTATTTGCTTCATGCTTCCAATGTTATCCCAAATAACAGCACGGAGGCTGATGGATGTAGAACTTTGGCATCATTTGGCGGCTATAAAGCAGTAAGTAGATAATTTCCTATCAACTTTCTAAACCTGATTACTGATCCCTTTACTATTTATTCCTCAAATTAAATATATCTCCCTACTTAGGCTAGTTCGTTTTGCATATTCCTTGGTAAGTAGGTGCTTTCTCTGTTGTCGCCAGCATGTTAACTGTATCAAATTGTAAAAGCTGCCTTCCTGTCACCTCTATTTCAATATAAACATCAGAGCCAATTAGTGATAGAAGGATTCATATCAGGGGTACGGAAGGTCATGGTATTCCTATTCAACTATTGGCTCATAGATCTATGAAGCCACTAAATATGCGATGCTTATGGGTTGATATGAGTGCGTGATATTGGCAGATTGCTATGAACTCTGTTAAGATGAAACATATACATCTCGATTGTATAGTTAGCATTCTGTTCTTTACTGTGATGTGAACTAGGTGATTGTTATGTCTGTGCAGGTTATAGATTGCTTGTTAAAATGACTGAGCAGGATGGATTGACAATGGTAGCATGTTTTTGGCATGCGATAACCATCATAACTTTATGTCTAATGTAAGCGACTTGATTATTCTGAAAGGCCATTTCTGCATACCCTGAGAAAACCTAACAACCTTTTGGTTTTT
>JACEFO010002245.1:0-14223 GCA_015342445.1 Digitaria exilis
CTCATTCAGCTTTCGCTCTACTAGACCGGCCGGAATGTGATGAGCTTTGAATGCAGCTTTGAACTCATCCCACTCAACTACATGACCCTCCTGCTGCAGGGCCAGGTAGTTCTCCCACCAAAGGAGAGCTGGGCCGCGGAGCTGCTGCGCCGCGAACACGACCTTGCGGTTGGAGGTGCAAGGCGTTGCCAAAATAGTGAACTTGGACTCGATGGCTCGAATCCAGGTGTCGGCCTCCAAAGGCTCATCAACACGAGAGAAGATCGGCGGGTGCGTTGCCAGAAAATCCTCGTATCGGGCCACCTGAGGCTGAGGGGCCCGTTGACCTCCCTGCTGAAGCATCTGCTGCTGCATCATCTGCTGCTGATGCTGCAGGTTCCGGAGAATCTCCGTTTGCGTGGCATACAGCTGCTGCCACGTCGCAGGTTGCTGCGGTGGAGGAGGTGGCGGTGGCTGTTGCTGCCCCTCTGGCCCTTGCTGGTTAGCGTTGGAGCCACGAGCGTCGTGACCGCTGCGGGTGATTGCCATCTGCAGTAGGGACTTATATTAGCCACATTTCATAAGCTTGCATAATGAATGACAAGATAAAATGTGACAACATATTAAGTGTACTGCGCAGAATGACAAATCAGCACGCAGTTCGGGAGAAAAATCATATCTCCCAACAGGAAACAAGTCAAATGCTCCCATTCGGTCAGTAGCTCGGAAATTTTATGCTCTACAACTTTCATGTTGGGCTCGGAATCAAATTCGGACTGGAACTAAGCCGAAAAATTCAATCTTTAGCTCTCTGCATTTGCTGTTTTTCAGCAGGCCGAGCTATAGTGTTTTGGTTGCCATTTTTATTTCGCTTAACCAATGGGGTTGCAATTTGGTGATCATTTTGTTTGACAAATTCCAAACAACTTTGTAGTTCACATCACAGCCCAGAAAGGATTGGAAAACCCATCAATAATTAAAACAAGGTTAGCTGCAGAATGTTTTCAACACAGCTATTACACTTCATCAAGTTTTACACCACAACCACACCATTAATTTACATTGCCACCAAATAGGAGGAGCTCAACTCCATCTAGCCTATTACACCATGAAGCCAAAATCTAGGCCTAGCGGAGGAGTAAACTTGCTACTACCACTCTAAAAATCATCCAAATTGTTAGCGGTAGCCTCGCTGCCCATAGCTGAAGGTGGAGCTGGAAGGGACGGCATGTTATCCTCGGTGTCCATGTCGGAATCGGGGGCCTCTCCTTCACCATTCCCTCCTTCTTGCTCAAGAAGGTGCTGAGCGTCATGGGCGGCAAGCATAGCATTCGCACGCTCCAAGGTACCATGTACCTCCTCGAGCTCATCTCTAGTTTGTGCTAACTCATTCTGGGTGTTGTTGTGTGCAATCTGGAGGTCATTCAATTGCCTCTCCAAGTCAGCAATCATGGCATCTCTAGTGGTCACCTCAATGGACAAAGAGGTCCTCTCAACCCCTATGTCACGGGCGCGAGCGGACATGTCCATAGCAATGTTGAGCATCTCGCTCTGCGACCGTCCAAGAAGTGCCTGCAAACGGTGATACGCCCGTATCCACCTCATCATCAAAGCGGCTGCTGCGACGGGGTTCTCCGCCATCCTCAAAGGAGAGCTAAGGTAGCGCCTCATCCAGTGGGGATCATCCAGCTGAGTTGGTGGAAACAGCCCAAGCAACTGGTGCTCTACCAAGCTCTGGTTCTGAGCACAAAAAGAACTGATGCCATTCAAGGCAGCTAGCTCACAAGTCGTCTCCATGTGGTGTCCATGAACTTCCACCGTCCAGGTGGGGGAACTAGGACACGGCGGGTGACGGTGTACCACCAAACGCACACGGGAACGAGTCACACCACGGTCTCGGATGAGGATTCTCTCATATTGTGGCGGTGTAGGGTAGCCAAGTGCCTGTAGAACCGACCACAAGATGCTAGGGAAGCCTTCCCATCCCAAGCAATCAGAGAAAGACACGTCGTTGGGGTGGCTAGCCAGGTCAGCGAGGGCGTCCATCTGAACCAAAAGGAAAAGGGGCAAGGGTGAGAACCGGTTAGTGCCAAAGAGCAAAAACAGATTCTGTGCAGGGTGGTAAAAATTACAAAACTCGAAATCTACAAGCTCAAAAATTCCCAAATTTGGCCAGGACATTGTTTAAATAATTCCTAACAAGTTTCATGTTGGAGGTTTGAGCAGAAACTGTCGTTAAGATGGTGTAAAAATTAAATTTTTATCTCACTGTCCCCAGAAATTTCCAGCAGACAGGGGGTTACCATTTTTAGCATAACTCCAATTTTACTGAACCATTTTCGTTGAAATTTCTCCAGCATTTACTTCATAATATTTATGACAACTTTCATGTTGAACACTTTTTCATTTGGCAACGTTTTCAGTTTCGATTTAAGGTTGCAAACAGACTGTTCTCAGCAGCATTTTTGGGTTGTAAATTTCAATTTCTTTGACGGCGGTTTGATTTGGCCAAGGGTTAAAATTGATATTAATTCAGTGAGAATGCAATGCATGAGCGGCCTATTCGTTCTCACCAACACACATGCCAATAACTTTTGGCTTACGAAGTTAGTGCCGGTGGCTAGGCAATATCCGTCTCTCCCTATATTATCTAGCCGAACTTTTCTAACCGTCTCAACATACGGAATCGCGGTTAGGGTACCTGCAGAAAATTCCATTCCAGAGCATTTATAATCAACCTTTCGTGCCAGCACTCACGAAAGCGTCTCCATTCATTACCACCCACTATAGAGGTGGCACCCGATCGTTTAACATTGAACGGGCAATGTTCATATGTCACCAAGGCAACATATTGACAGTTTCATACGCTATTGGAATAGCGTATTGACTTTGTGCCGCCATCATATTTGCATATGATGCCGTGGTACGCTACAGCAATCGCCGTACCTTGCGCCCACCATCCTATTCTAGTTTCATACGCCATCACAGCGTATTGACTATGTGCCGCCACTATATTTTCATATAGTGCCGTGGTACGTTACAGCAATCGCCGTACCTTGCGCCCACCATTGCGGGAAGTAAATGACAGAATGAAATGTGCTGGAAGTCAGTATAATATACTATTTGCCACCTATCATATCGTGATCCCTTAACCCACATAGGCTTCACGCTCTAGGTAACATCCTTAGCGGTCCTAACAACAACCTTCCACCGAAAAGCACGGCGGAAGTACGAGTTGGCAAATTTTATTCCAAAAATATTTATTTAAGGTTTGTTGGTCTCTCTGGTGCGCTGTTTCGGCTCTGATGCCAGCTGTGGCGGACCACTCCAAAATTATTCCAAGTTAAGTACCTAGGGACCACTAATCACGTAGTCAGGCACTTAATCCGGAATAAGCTGGAGCGCCGTCGGATTAAACCCGATTAAACCACGTACTTTTCTCGATCGAAACAACAGCACGCCCACACGAAGGTGAGTTCCAGAGATTACAACATTCCACAAATTAACTTACACACATAGATATTACAAGTTATTACAAACCAGGTTCAAATTTAAATCAGAGTACAAGTCTTGCAGCGGAAATAAAAGTTTCTTTGCAGCGGAAGTAAATAAACTAACGACGACACAAATAACACCATGCTGAAGCCTGCCACGGTGCTACTCCTCCTGATCCTCGGCAGAGGACGGAACCCATTCGATGTGCCAGCCAGGTGGAACCTGGGTAGGCCAAGACAAAGCATCGACATCCAACGGTGTACCTGTAAATTAATGCCACAAGCAAGGCTGAGTATACTAATACTCAGCAAGGCTTACCCGTCGGGTGAAAACTACATCACCGACATCTAGACCATGAGAGGCTTTTGGCTGGTGGGTTTGTTTGCCAAAAAAAAGCAACTAAGAGTAGGTCCTTGCTTTCAAGTTTTAGCATCATATTCTAGTAGATTTAACCATTCTAGATTAGCATCCTGTCTAATCATACAAGTGGTGCAGTACAATTTATTGTAACACCCCTGGTGTTTAAAGCGTATAAATAAGAGTGATTAAACAAACTAAGGCACTAAACCCTGAAACTAAAATCGCTAGTAGGAATGAGAATTTCACTTGAGAATTGTTAAGTTTGTACTCGTGCATTGGTTCTTGAAATTGAACCCTACAAAAACTTTTCTAGTACAAATCTAAACATCTTCTCTTATAAGTTGCACGGCAAAACTCTAAATACATATTCTCGGGACGACGTATAAAAATCTCCTAAAAAGAAGTCAGGATTGAACGGCAAAATTAAGTAATGCTTCTATGTCCCTAAAGGTCTTAAAGGACTAATGGCTCATATGAAGTCAACACACGAAATAATTCCAACTAAAGATATTGTTGACCTTCTGAAGGCAAGGTTTTAATTTAAAAATTTAGACAAGAGTTGTGCACATCACAAACGTCTATGAAAGGTTGTGGTTCTTTTCTTGTTGCGAAACACCTTTCTTTGGGAAAGTAATTTCTAATTGTAAAACCAAACCACTTTCTCAATTGGAAGATGGATATATATAAAAATGTGTCTTTTGCAACCTTGGTGAGTTATGTATAACTCAGATGCTTTATCCACCAAACGTAGGAAATCAAGTTGAAAAACCAACTTAACCATGAGATGAAAAACCCACGACCGCACACCCTTTTTAAGGGAGCACACTTTGGGTTATAAATAAAATAATATTAGAGTGCTCCTAATGTTCTTAGTAAAATAATTGTTAAGGATTTAATGTTAGGGTTAAACACTTGGACTAATAAAGCTTGCAGTCTAATCATGGCCTATATGTGGTAATCTTGTGGTTTTAGTAATAAAATGAGAAATTGTCCACAACATGAGCTGTCATAAAGAACAAAGGATGTAAATTAATTAATATTTTAATATAAGTTATGTTGTTAGTGACATAATTAAAGTTGGGCATATAAAATAAATAAGCTTTTAACCTCCATGTATGTGTCCATGTTTTA
Organism: Digitaria exilis; assembly: GCA_015342445.1. Classification (NCBI taxonomy): domain Eukaryota; kingdom Viridiplantae; phylum Streptophyta; class Magnoliopsida; order Poales; family Poaceae; genus Digitaria; species Digitaria exilis. The sequence continues at coordinate 4,966 of JACEFO010002245.1, forward strand.
ACTATAAGTAAAAATAAGATTTTACTCCCAAAATAAAAGGGGGTAGGACTTTAAATTGAAAACTCTCTTGAGTATCCTACCTCTGATGTTCAAGTGACACTAATGAAGGGTTTAAGAAAGGCGGGAGAGGTGAAATAAAATAATTAATAAAAGGAATTGGGAAGATAAGGCAATGCAATGGAAAGGAATTTATGATTTTACCAACCTGTTGAAAAGGGGAGAAAATTTTGGACTAACACTACCAAATGAGGAAGTTATTTAAGACTTGAATTTTGGACTTACAAAGGTGAATTAGTATGCAAATAAAACACCTCCTCTTTTCTACCTTGTTCAAAGTATCTTTGGAGGCAATTCGATTTATGGAAATTGAATTTGGATTAAAATTATGACTTGTAAAGAGAGCCCAAATTTTCTAATATAACTATGATGGGTAAAAAGCTTATAAAAAAAACTAGGTCTCAAATGTGGAATTTACCTCTTTTTCCCCATATTTTTGGAGTTGATTTGATAGGGCCAAAAATTCATACCAAATTCAAATTCAAGTCTTTTTGAATTTAAAACTGCATCTAAACCAAGAATGTTTTGCAACTTTTCAAACCTCCATTGTAACACAAGTGTTCTAAGGTTTCTAAAATATATTTATTCATAATTTTTGGACCTTGGGAGCTATTTCTTTTAGAGCAAAACTTTTAAATGGAAAATTTATTTCCTCTCTCTTACGGCCCGGCCCCACCCGTCAGTCCCCTTCTTCCTCCTCACGCCACCTCTCTCCTCCCTGTCCTGCATGCAGTGGGCAGCGATGGTGGAGGCGCCACGGGTCCCTGGCGCCCTCTCCTCCCTTCCCCACGCGAAATCCCTTCTCTACCCCTCTCGGACGCCTCCTATTTAAGCTCTCCACTGCCAACCCTAACCATTTTTCCCCTCCCCTGCGCAGCAGCCACCATTGCTGCCATGGGAGCTCTGCTCGAGCTCGCCCCCGCTGCTCTGCTGCCCCACGGCCTCCTCCGCGCCGCCCCTGACCATCCCCTCCACCTCTCCCACGAGTCCAGCCGCCCAGCAGCCCCTCTCCCGGCCTGCAGCGCCGCCGCCATGGCCACCAGTGGCAGCCGCCGCCCCTGTTCGCCGTCGCCCCCTTCCCGGCCTCCAATCCCCCGGTCCAAGGTGGGGAATGGAAAGCCCACGTCGCGGTGATGCTCCCCATGCCCTTCCCTCTCGCCAAGACCTCGCCGACGGTGGAGATTGCGCCGCCCATGGCCGGCCAAGGGCCTCTCTTCATCTTCTTCCTTCTGCAGGGTTCCCAATGTAAGATTCCAGGGGCTTAGCTGTGAAGTTTTGAAAAGTTCCGGGGGCTAGATTGAAAAGTCGAACTGCAGATCTAGGGTTCCGGCAGTGAACTTGTAAATTCAATATAAAATCGTAGAAAAATCCTAAAAATGCAAACTAAAATTCCTCGTACTCCTGGTGATGTATATTTCATTTCCTTCACAGCATGTATATGCTTTTATTGCTTGGTTCAGTCTCTAAAAATCAAACTTTGAAAATGAACTTGTGTGCATAATTCCTAAACTACAGCAGCTATGGAAGTGATCTTTGGATATGTTATTACTCTTATTACAAATGCTTTGCAGTATCAATCTTGCACTGAAATATATTTTCTAGCTCCAGATATAAATTGTCTAAGTTTATCTCAGCTGAAACATTGTTTGAATTTTAGAAATTATTCCCTTCAACAAAAATTAGCCAACTTGGTACAGCAGTGTATCCATATTAGCAGCTATCTTAGAAAAATGCTAAACCTTATTTTTAGCTCTGTTAACATGCTTAAATAAATTGGGGTGAGAAAAAGAAGTAGCAATTGTTCAGCCCATGTTTGCTACTAAAACTGAGTACCCACTTGCTAGATGAGCTACACATGACCTTGTTTAGCTCCTATAAAAAGTTCACCCTATTTTCCTGTGTATTTATTTTTATAGGATTTAATATCATCTCCTAGCGGCTGAAATTATTGAAATTGTAGGAAATCCAAAAATTTAAATTACTTAATAGAATATGCTCAACCTTGCTGCAGCAAACATAAGCATAATGACCCAAGTTTATTCATGAAGTTTCACTAGATTTCGAATTATAGAAATAGGACAACAAATTGGAGTTCGGATCTTGCTTAATCAATAAAAAGAAAAGAAGAAAAACAATTCTTTACCACATGTACATGAAAGTAAAAATTTAGGAGAAAACTAAAAATATCCAAAACATAACCTGCGTTACTAAATGAAGAAATAGAAAGTATAACTTTATATATGTACACAATCACCATCGAAAGTAAAAACCTATATGGCACCCTTCCAAGTGTGTAGTAAGGTGAAAGTAGAGAATTCATATTTTTGTCTAGGTGTTTATGGCCTCAAATGCCCCGTGCTTTATTTGGAACATTGAAATCGCTGTAAATCTTATGCATAAGCATCTCGTATAGATCCCGGAGTATGCGTACCGTCCCGGATTCCGAAGAAGGACCACAAGAAGGATGGGAGAATGCCGCTGAAGCAAGTCAAACTAACCCTATCTTGCCCAAGATTTGAGTTGAGCAAAAAGGCAAGCCCCGGAGCATGACCTAACTCTTACTAAATTATGCACTTTGAATTCTCTATGTTCGTGCATTTACGTTTCTAGGAGTTGATTGAAAACCATAGCTGCAGCAAATTTCTAGTACCTATGACTTGCAACACTAGTATGAAAGGGATCGATAGAGCATTGCTATAGGTCCGTTACAAGTCGAGTGATTTCCTGTCACTCGCGAGACATAGGAATTGTTTGTCTTTACTTATGTTGGAATCATAAGGATTGACGGGCGGGATGATAGATGTAGATCTCCCGTCCGTGTTTGATAATTGGTTAAGGTCGGAAGGTGTGGATGCTAAGTCAAGTTTTTGAACGTACCACACGCATGCCGGTATATGGGAGCCGGTAAGCCCGGTACCAGATTGAAGCAGCTAGGGCCGATAGCCATCTTTCCTTGGAAACTTTGTTTTCCCCTGCCGTACACTTGTGGATATATGCGTGATGCTGTGAGTGAAGCAGTAAACCTTTATCCTAAGGAGGTGGACCCGGTTCCGAATTGTGGATCGATGGGAAAGGTTGGGAAATGCTTGTACCTTTTATCTCAAGCAGAGTATCCGTGTGTGTTGGGTTTCCCCTGGCCAGGTAGCACAAATTCGGTTCGAACTGTCCGCTTCTCGCGGTTAATGAGACTGCTTGACCGCCATGCTACATCGAGTAATAAGTGGAATTTGAGATTATGAATTTGTTCTATGAATTAAATTGTATTGCTCCACTTGTATGCTTAGAGAGGATGCTAATCTAGAATGGTTAAATTTATTAGAATATGGTGCTAAAACTTGAAAGCAAGGATCTACCTTTAGTTGCTTTTTGGCAAACAAACCCACCAGCCAAAAGCCTCTCATTGTCTAGATGTCGGTGATGTAGTTTTCACCCGACGGGTAAGCCTTGCTGAGTATTAGTATACTCAGCCTTGCTTGTGGCAATATTTTACAGGTATCATTTTGGATGTGGATGCTATGACTTGGCCTGCCCAGGTTCCACCTGGCTGGCACATCGAATGGGTCCCGTCCTCTGGCGAGGATCGGGAGGAATAGCTTCGTGGCAGGCTTCAGCACGGAGTTATCTGTATCGTCGTTAGATTATTTTCTTCCGCTGCAATGAACTTTTAAATTCAGTTGTTATGAATTTTTATTTCCGCTGCAAGACTTTGTACTCTGATTTAAAATTTGAACTCGGTTTGTAATAACTACGTTATCTATGTGTGTAATTTAATTTGTGGAATGTTGTAATCTCTGGGAAAACTCACCTTCGTGTGGGCATGCTGTTGTTTCGATCGAGGGAAGTGCGTGGTTAAATCGGGTTTAATCCGACGGCGCTCCAGCTTATTCCGGATTAAGTGCCTGACTACGTGATTAGTGGTCCCGAGGTACTTAACTTGGAATAATTTCGGAGTGGAACCGCCACAGCTGGCATCAGAGCCGAAGCAGCAGCCCGGAGAGAGCAACAGACCTTTAATAAACGATTTTTGAATAAAACTTACCAACTCGTGCTTCCGATGCGCTTTGCAACGGAAGGTTATTATAGGTTCGCTAAGGATGTTACCTAGAGCGTGAAGCCTATGTGGGTTAAGGGATCACGATATGATAGGTGGCAAATAGTATATTATACTGACTTCCAGCACATTTCATTCTGTCATTTACATTCCGCAATGGTGAGCGCAAGGTACGGCGATTGCTGTAACGTACCACGGCACTATATGAAAATATAGTGGCGGCACATAGTCAATACGCTGTGATGGCGTATGAAACTAGAATAGGATGGTGGGCGCAAGGTACGGCGATTGCTGTAGCGTACCACGGCATCATATGCAAATATGATGGCGGCACAAAGTCAATACGCTATTTCAATAGCGTATGAAACTGTCAATATGTTGCCTCGGTGACATATGAACATTGCCCGTTCAATGTTAAACGTTCGGGTGCCACCTCTATAGTGGGTGGTAATGAATGGAGACGCTTTCGTGAGTGCTGGCACGAAAGGTTGATTATATATGCTCTGGAATGGAATTTTCTGCAGGTACACTAACCGCGATTCCGTATATTGAAACGGTTAGAGAATTCCGACTAGTTAATATAAGGAGAGACGGATATTGCCTAGCCACCGGCACTAACTTCGTAAGCCAAGAGTTATTGGCATGTGTGTTGGTAGAACGAATAGGCCGCTCATGCATTGCATCCCACTGAATTAATACCAAATTTAATCCATGACCAAATCGAACCGCCGTCAAAGAAATTGAAATTACAATCCAAAATTCCTGCTGAGAACAGTCTGTTTGCACCCTTAATTCGAAAATGAAAACGTTGCCAAATGAAAAAGTGTTCAACATGGACGTTGTCATAAACATTATGAAGTATATGCTGTAGAAATTTCAACTAATTTGGTTCAGTAGATTAAGAGTTATGCTTAAAATGGTAACCCCCTGTCTGCTGGAATTTCTGGGAACAACAGGTTAGAAAATGGATTTTTGCACCCTCTTAACAGCAGTTTCTGCTAGAAGCTTACAAATGAAAGTTGTCACAAATTTTGTCTAGTTTATGCTGTCAAAATTTCCACAAAATTGGTTCAGCCAATTAAAAGTTATGTTCGAAATACCAACTTCCTGTCTGCTGGAATTTCAGCAGAGAGTTGATTAAAAGATTGGGGTTTTGCGTCACCGAGATCACTTGTTCTGTTTTTTATGTTGAACTAAAAAAAAAAAGAAAGTTATTGGAAACTTTCCAAACTTTATTCTGGTCAAGTTGGGTAATGTTTGGGAGTATAGATTTTGAGATATGAAATTTTTCCTACTCTGTCCATAATCTGATTACCTTCTTTAAATATATGTCGGTTCTCACTTTAGTTTTGATGTCTATATTGCTGCCGCCTCACTTGTAGCTAGCTCTGCTGTGGCATCTCTAATTTTTAAACACTTAAGTAAGCTGCATTTAAGTTAAGAAGGGCAAGACTTTGGGACAAGTAGAACTCGACATATGAACCTAATACCGACTTCCTGTCTTGCTGAAAATTCTGGGGGCAGCCAGTGCAAAAATGTATTTTTGCACCATGAACCTCAAATTTGACGAGATAATGAACAGTAAACTTATACACAAACATGTCAAAAACACTCTGATGAATTTTGAGAATTTTTGGTTTACTCAAGATGGAGTTATGAAGCTTTAAGGTTGCAGCCGGAAATATTGGATTTCTAATATCTAATGCATATCCTTCAACATGATTTTGTCAAAACTTTTACCACCTGAAGATGGTCTTCTAGGATGTAAGATGGGTGCAAAAGTTAATTTGAAATTTATAATGGAAACACCCACGAAGTTTCAGCCCCAAAATAAAAAGGGAACTAGAATTGTAGGGAAAATCATATGGTACGATGTGCTGAGAATCCATCTAAACCGAGAAGCCTAGATTGAAAGTTTTAACCAACTTAACCGCTAGATCAGTGTCTGTGATGCAAAGCAATGTGTAGATTACCAAATTCCTACTACCTGGCCAAGGATAAGAAATTTTGGATGTTGGAGCTGGGAGCTATGAACTCCCTTCTACGGAAACACAATCTGTCCAGAGTAATTCTTCTTTAATTTTTAAATCTCTAGTATCCTCCACATCTACGCTACTATAAGACACCTGACCCAACGCAAGGCAATATGGACTACTTCGATCCATGCTCTTTGTCCTTTCCCTTTTAGACACTTGATCCGCTTATGAAATAGGAGAATGCAATGACTTAGGATCAGCACGTGTTTTCCTCCTTGGGCGTAATCATTGAATAATAAGTTAGTTAAGGGTGGATCAAGAACCTTGAACTTAGGAGGAGTATATGGATATGCAATGACTTGAACCAACAATGTAAATGTAGGGGTGTCAAGTATAACAATGTCCTATTACATGAGGTGTTAGGATCCGAACCCTCGACCTCCCTTAATGCTCGATTGAATACCCCTCAATTCTCACACCTTGATCGAATTGTTATCACTAACTCTCACATGCCGCGTGATTTTGATCACCCACCACTCTCGACTTTTGGTCCCCTATACTCAACTACCTGGAATTCTTGATCCTTGAATCCTTGTTTTATTCTTGCTCAAGGAAATAAATATAAATGAGAACAAGACGTAAGTTGGGTCAAGGTCACATTTGTATGCATAGAGGTTACCCATGCCTTCTTCATACAATGGAATCATTCCGAGTAATTCATGTGCATGGGCATTGCATACCATTAACATGTCATTTGCACCATGATAATCTTTGGTACCTAACCACATGTGTGTCTAACCCATGAATGCTTCTCCCTCCTGGTGTCAATTGGGTTGTCCCCTCTGAATTTATTGTGGTATTGTATTCCCTAACCTGTGGTGCCGTGATGGAACCTAGGACCTCGTGTGTGCGCTGCAGCCACACGCTTGAGTCGCTTGGAGCACACTGGTATCTGGTATGTGGGAAAAATGACCCACAAAGACCTTTATTGACAGCCCAATTCGATACTTCCTTACTCTCCCTAATTGTTCCGCAATGATGAATTTTAATTATGTGGTGCGAGGTCTACTAACTGCATCACGGCATGTACGTCATACTCGCATAAGCATGTGCACCATACGCGCATGTGCATGTGTATCATATCATGTGCACCCATCATGAACATGCCATGTATACCATGGTAAAGTGCTTAAGTTGGCAATTTAGCAATTAAGATAAAAATTTGAGCAAGAATTTTCCAAAATTTCCCATACCATACCACCTTCCTAGGTGTATTTTCTCATTGCCATAGGCAAATATTTATTGCCCCCACTCTTCCTTTTAAGCTCATCTTAGAAATTGGGCGGCAACCCCGTGTAACGTCATGCCATGATCATCTAGTATGATGTGGGCTAATTTTAAAAATCTTTTGGGCACTCTTTGCCATCTCATAACCTCGTTGTTCATTAACCATCCCTTTTTCTCTTAGGAGAATGCTAAAGAGTTTATTCTTTGTTCCTGATATATAAAGGCGAGTAAATCATTGTTTAATTGAGACCTACGATGGTTAAGCATCTTGCCCGTGACTATCTTAAGTCTCAAAGATCACCTTTGCCTTCTGTTCTCCCACCATCACCGCAGGGTCTCAAGGGCCAGTTTGACCCCCTCTGTATCCGTGCGCCGTGTGCTCTGACCCGTTCACCAGTCCAACTACCACCTTCGTCGTTTTTCCCTACCGCTGCTGGCCAACACTCCCCCAGTCACCATCGTACCACCGTTCCATCACCCAGGGAATCTCATTGCCGGCCACTATCAAGCCACGCGCCACCATTAGTCCTTTGCCTTGCCGGGCCCCTACCTCCTGCTGTCGACACACCACTATCGCTGCTCCGCCCTAGCCGTCGATAAGTGCCAGCCTCTCCAGTGGCTGCCATCACTCCATGGTGCTCCACTTGAATCACACCACTCCACCGCTCTCGCCTCTCTTCGGCGACCTCCACGGTACGCAAACTGCCCATTCCCCACCGTGTCCTCCATTCTGTGACAAGCAAACTCTGCCTCCACCTCTTCGTAAAGCCACGAGAAGGTGCCCCTCTCGGCAACCTTGACGTTTAGCCAAGATCCACGGCACCAACTTCATCGAAGGAGGAGTTCACGCAGAAGTCACCGGGGGATTCCGCCAGAATTAAGTCGACGAACGAGGAAGGATTCGACTTTGACACCATCCATTGGGCTTTGCCCTTCTTTTCCCCGATTGGCCCTGGAGTTCATCTGAGACAATAATTATGTTGTATTACTTTGTTCTTGTATGCATCTTGATTGCTATTAGCTTTCCAATCTACATTCATCGCCCGTGCCTCCCCACACGACGACGTTGGATGTTGGTATCGGAGATCTGTGAATCAAGGTTTATCATCTCTGAGACTTAGTAAACCCGTAAAGAACTTGGGTGCTTGTATCTGCGTTTCTTGATCCTATAATCACAACCTTCCTTCAAATGAAATGTCCACCTTTCCTCCCCTGTGCGAATCTCGGAACCGAGATCTCTTTTAAGGGGGGTTAGGCTGTAACACCCTGTTGTTTTAAAGCGTATAAATAAGAGTGATTAAACAACTAAGGCACTAAACCTCTGAATATAAAATCGCTAGTAGGAATGAGAATTCACTTGAGAATTGTTAAGTTTGTAACTCGATGCATTGGTCTGAAATTGAACCCTACAAAAATTTTCTAGTACAAATCTAAACATCTTCTCTTATAGTGTTGACACGGCAAAACTCTAAATACAGTATTCTCGGACGACGTATAAAAATCTCCTAAAAAGAAGTCAGATTTAACGGCTCAAATTTAGTATGCTTCTATGTGCCTATAGGTCTTAAGGACAATGGCTCATAGAATCAACACACGAAATAATTCCAACTAAAAGGATATTTGATGACCTTCTGAATTCGCAAGGTTTAATTTAAAAATTTTAGACAAGAGTTGTGCACATCACAAACGTCTATGAAAGGTTTGATCTTCTCTTGTTGCGAACACCCTTTCTTTGGGAAAGTAATTTCTTAATTGTAAAGACCAAACCACTTTCTCAATTGGAAGATGGAATATATATTAAAATGTGTGCTTTTGCAACCTGGTGAGTAATGTATAACTCAGATGCTTAATCACCCATAACGTAGGAAATCAAGTTGAAAAACCAAC
>JACEFO010002246.1:0-16000 GCA_015342445.1 Digitaria exilis
AATTTATTGTAACACCCTGGTGTTTAAAGCGATAATAGGAGTGAATTAACAAACTAAGGCACTAAACCCTGAACTAAATCGCTAGAAGGATGAGAATTTCACTTGAGAATTGTTAGTTAGTACTCGTGCATTAGTTCTTGAAATTGGAACCTACAAAACTTTTCTAGTACAATCTAAACATCTTCTCTTATAAGTTGCACGGCAAAAACTCTAAATACATATTCTCGGGACGACTATAAAAATCTCTAAAAAGAAGTCAGGCTTTGAACGGCAATAATAAGTAATGCTTCTTGTCTAAAGGTCTTAAAGACTACATGGTCTCATATGAAGTCAACACACGAAATAATTCCACTAAAGATATTTAATGACCTTCTAAGGCAAGGTTTAATGTTAGAAAATTTAGACAGAGTTGTGCACACATCACAACTATCCGTTGTGGTTCTTTTCTTGTTGCGAACACCTTTCTTTGGAAGTAATTGTTTCTAATTGTAAACCAAACCACTTTCTCAATTGAAGATGGATATTATAAAAATGTGTTTTGAACTACTTGGTGAGTTATGTGTAACTCAGATGGCTTTGATCCACCAAACGTAGGAATCAGTTTGAAAGCCCAACTTAACCTGAGATGAAAACTCCACGGCCGACACACCTTTTTAAAGGAGCTCACTTTGGGTATAAATATAGATAAATATTAGAGTGCTCCTAATGATCTCTTAGTAAAATATTGTTAAGGATTTAATGTTTAGGGTTACACACTTGGACTAATAAAGCTTGCAGTCTATTCATGGCCTATATGTCGTAATTCTGACGGTTTAGTAATAAAATGAGAAATCTGGTCCACTACATGAGCTTCCATAAAGAACAAAGGATATGTAAATTAATTAATATTTTAATATAAGTTATGTTGTTAGTGACATAATTTAATAGTTGGCATATAAATAATAAGTTTTAACCTCCATGTATGTGTCCATGTTTTTAACTATAAGTAAAAATAAGATTTTTACTCCAAAATAAAGGGGGTAGGACTTTAATGAAAACTTCTCTGAGTATCCTACCTCTGATGGTTCAAGTGACACTAAATGAAGGTTTAGAAAGGCGGGAGAGGTGAAATAAAAATAAATTATAAAAGGAATTGGGAAATAAGGCAATGCCATGGAAAGGAATTATGATTTTAACCAACCCTGTGAAAAGGGAGAAAATTTTGGATAACATACATTGAGGAAGTTATTTAAGACTTAATTTTGGACTTACAAAGGTGAATTGTAGCAAATAAAACCTCCTCTTTCTACCTGTTTGAAACATCTTTGAAGTAGTTTCGATTTATGAATTGATTTGGGATTAAATTATGACTGTAAAGAGAGCCCAAATTTCTAATATAATATGACTGGTAAAAAAGTTATAAAAGACTAGATCTCAAAATGTTGAATTTACATCTTTTTCCCCATATTTTTGGAGTTGAATTTGCTAGGGCCAAAAAATTCATACCAAATTCAATTCAAGTCTTTTTGAATTTAAAACTCGCATCTAACCAAGATGGTTGCAACTTTCAAACCTCCATTGTAACACAAAGTTCTAAAGGTTCTAAATGTATTTTCATAATTTTTTGGACCTCGGGAGCTATTTTTTAGAGCAAAACTTTTAAATTGAGATTCCTCCTCTCTCTCTTACGCCCGACCACCTGTCAGTCCCTTCTTGCTCCTAGCCATCCTTCCTGCACGTTGCCTGCCATGCAGTGCAGCGCCGGTGGAGGCGCCACGGGTCTCTGGCGCCTCTCCTCAACTTCCCCACGCAATCCTTCTCTACCCCTCTCGGACGCCTCCTATTAAGCTCTCCATGCCAACCCAACCATTTTCCCCTCCCTGCGCAGCAGCCACCATTGCTGCCATGGGAGCTCTGCTCGAGCTCGCCCCGCTGCTCTGCTGCCCCACGGCTCCTCCGCGCCGCCCCTGACCATCCCTCCACCTCTCCCACGAGTCCAGCCGCCCAGCAGCCCTCTCCACGGCCTGCAGCGCCGCGCCATGGCCACCAGCGGCAGCCCGCCGCCCCTGTCGCCGTCGCCCCCTTCCCGGGCCTCCAATCCCCCGGTCCAAGGTGGGGAATGGAATAGCCCACGTCGCGGTGATGCTCCCCATGCCCTTTCCCTCTCGCCCAAGACCTCGCCGACGGTGGAGATTCGCCGCCCATGGCCGGCCAAGGGCCTCTCTTCTTTCTTCCTTCTGCAGGGTTCCCATGTAAGATTCAGGGGTTAGCTGTGAAGTTTTTGAAAGTTCGGGGGCTAGATTGAAAGTCGAACTGCAGATCTAGGGTTCCGGCAGTGAACTTGTAAATTCAATATAAAATCGTAGAAAAATCCTAAAAATGCAAACTAAAATTCCTCGTACTCCTGGTGATGTATATTTCATTTCCTTCACAGCATGTATATGCTTTTATTGCTTGGTTCAGTCTCTAAAAATCAAACTTTGAAAATGAACTTGTGTGCATAATTCCTAAACTACAGGCACTATGGAAGTGATCTTGGGATATGTTATTACTCTTATTACAAATGCTTTGCAGTATCAATCTTGCCACTGAAATATATTTTCTAGCTCCAGATATAAATTGTCCTAAGTTTATCTCAGCTGAAACATTGTTTGAATTTAGAAATTATTTCCCTTCAAACAAAAATTAGCCAACTTGGTACAGCAGTGTATCCATATTAGCAGCTATCTTAGAAAATGCTAACCTTATTTTTAGCTCTGTTAAACATGCTTAAATAAATTGGGTGAGAAAAAGAGTAGCAATTGTTCAGCCCATGTTTGCTACTAAAACTGAGTACCCACTTGCTAGAATGAGCTACACATGACCTTGTTTAGCTCCTATAAAAAGTTCACCCTATTTTCCTGTGTATTTATTTTTATAGGATTTAATAATCTCCTAGCGGCTGAAATTATTGAAATTGTAGGAAATCCAAAAATTTTAAATTACTTAATAGAATATGCTCACCTTGCTGCAGCAAACATAAGCATAATGACCCAAAGTTATTCATGAAGTTTCAACTAGATTTCGAATTAATAGAAATAGGACAACAAATTGGAGTTTCGGGATCTGCTTAATCAATAAAAAGAAAAGAAGAAAAAACAATTCTTTACCACATGTACATGAAAGTAAAATTTAGGAGGAAAACTAAAAATATCCAAAACATAACCTGCGTTAACTAAATGAAGAAATAGAAAGTATAACTTATATATGTACACAATCACCATCGAAAGTAAAAACCTATATGGCACCCTTCCAGTGTGTAGTAAGGTGAAAGTAGAGAATTCATATTTTTGTCTAGGTGTTTATGGCCTCAATGCCCCCGTGCTTTATTTGGAACATTGAAATCGCTGTAAATCTTATGCATAAGCATCTCGTATAGATCCCGGAGTATGCGTACCGTCCCGGATTCCGAAGAAGGACCACAAGAAGGATGGGAGATATGCCGCTGAAGCAAGTCAACCTAACCCTATCTTGCCCAAGATTTGAGTTGAGCAAAAGGCAAGCCCCGGAGCATGACCTAACTCTTACTAAATTATGCACTTTGGAATTCTCTATGTTCGTGCATTTACGTTCTAGGAGTTGATTGAAAACCATAGCTGCAGCAAATTTCTAGTACCTATGACTTGCAACACTAGTATGAAAGGATCGATAGAGCATTGCTATAGGTCCGTTACAAGTCGAGTGATTTCCTGTCACTCGCGAGACATAGGAATTGTTGTCTTTACTTATGTTGGAATCATAAGGATTGACGGGCGGGATGATAGATGTAGATCTCCCGTCCGTGTTGATAATTGGTTAAGGTCGGAAGGTGTGGATGCTAAGTCAAGTTTTTGAACGTACCACACGCATGCCGGTATATGGGAGCCGGTAAGCCCGGTACCAGATTGAAAGCAGCTAGGGCCGATAGCCATCTTTCCTTGGAAACTTTGTTTTCCCCTGCCGTACACTTGTGGATATATGCGTGATGCTGTGATGAAGCAGTAAACCTTTATCCTAAGGAGGTGGACCCGGTTCCGAATTGTGGATCGATGGGAAAGGTTGGGAAATGCTTGTACCTTTTATCTCAAGCAGAGTATCCGTGTGTGTTGGGTTTCCCCTGGCCAGGTAGCACAAATTCGGTTCGAACTGTCCGCTTTCTCGCGGTTAATGAGACTGCTTGACCGCCATGCTACATCGAGTAATAAGTGGAATTTGAGATTATGAATTTGTTCTATGAATTAAATTGTATTGCTCCACTTGTATGCTTAGAGAGGATGCTAATCTAGAATGGTTAAATTTATTAGAATATGGTGCTAAAACTTGAAAGCAAGGATCTACCTTTAGTTGCTTTTTGGCAAACAAACCCACCAGCCAAAAGCCTCTCATTGTCTAGATGTCGGTGATGTAGTTTTCACCCGACGGGTAAGCCTTGCTGAGTATTAGTATACTCAGCCTTGCTTGTGGCAATATTTTACAGGTATCATTTTGGATGTGGATGCTATGACTTGGCCTGCCCAGGTTCCACCTGGCTGGCACATCGAATGGGTCCCGTCCTCTGGCGAGGATCGGGAGGAATAGCTTCGTGGCAGGCTTCAGCACGGAGTTATCTGTATCGTCGTTAGATTATTTTCTTCCGCTGCAATGAACTTTTAAATTCAGTTGTTATGAATTTTTATTTCCGCTGCAAGACTTTGTACTCTGATTTAAAATTTGAACTCGGTTTGTAATAACTACGTTATCTATGTGTGTAATTTAATTTGTGGAATGTTGTAATCTCTGGGAAAACTCACCTTCGTGTGGGCATGCTGTTGTTTCGATCGAGGGAAGTGCGTGGTTAAATCGGGTTAATCCGACGGCGCTCCAGCTTATTCCGGATTAAGTGCCTGACTACGTGATTAGTGGTCCCGAGGTACTTAACTTGGAATAATTTCGGAGTGGAACCGCCACAGCTGGCATCAGAGCCGAAGCAGCAGCCCGGAGAGAGCAACAGACCTTTAATAAACGATTTTGAATAAAACTTACCAACTCGTGCTTCCGATGCGCTTTGCAACGGAAGGTTATTATAGGTTCGCTAAGGATGTTACTAAGAGCGTGAAGCCTATGTGGGTTAAGGGATCACGATATGATAGGTGGCAAATAGTATATTATACTGACTTCCAGCACATTTCATTCTGTCATTACATTCCGCAATGGTGAGCGCAAGGTACGGCGATTGCTGTAACGTACCCACGGCACTATATGAAAATATAGTGGCGGCACATAGTCAATACGCTGTGATGGCGTATGAAACTAGAATAGGATGGTGGGCGCAAGGTACGGCGATTGCTGTAGCGTACCACGGCATCATATGCAAATATGATGGCGGCACAAAGTCAATACGCTATTTCAATAGCGTATGAAACTGTCAATATGTTGCCTCGGTGACATATGAACATTGCCCGTTCAATGTTAAACGTTCGGGTGCCACCTCTATAGTGGGTGGTAATGAATGGAGACGCTTTCGTGAGTGCTGGCACGAAAGGTTGATTATATATGCTCTGGAATGGAATTTTTCTGCAGGTACACTAACCGCGATTCCGTATATTGAAACGGTTAGAGAATTCCGACTAGTTAATATAAGGAGAGACGGATATTGCCTAGCCACCGGCACTAACTTCGTAAGCCAAGAGTTATTGGCAGTGTGTTGGTGAGAACGAATAGCCGCTCATGCATTGCATCCCACTGAATTAATACCAATTTAATCCATGACCAAATCGAACCGCCGTCAAAGAAATTGAAATTACAATCCAAAATTCCTGCTGAGAACAGTCTGTTTGCACCCTTAATTCGAAAATGAAAACGTTGCCAAATGAAAAAGTGTTCAACATGGACGTTGTCATAAACATTATGAAGATATGCTGTAGAAATTTCAACTAATTTGGTTCAGTAGATTAAGAGTTATGCTTTAAAATGGTAACCCCCTGTCTGCTGGAATTTCTGGGAACAACAGGTTAGAAAATGGATTTTTGCACCCTCTTAACAGGCAGTTTCTGCTAGAAGCTTACAATGAAAGTTGTCACAAATTTGTCTAGTTATGCTGTCAAAATTTCCACAAAATTTGGTTCAGCCAATTAAAAGTTATGTTCGAAAATACCAACTTCCCTGTCTGCTGGAATTTCAGCAGAGAGTGATTAAAGATTGGGGTTTTGCGTCACCGAGATCACTTGTTCTGTTTTTATGTTGAACTAAAAAAAAAAAGAAAGTTATTGGAAACTTTCCCAAACTTATTCTGGTCAAGTTGGGTAATGTTTGGGAGTATAGATTTTGAGATATGAAATTTTTCCTACTCTGTCCATAATCTGATTACCTTCTTTAAATATATGTCGGTTCTCACTTTAGTTTTGATGTCTATATTGCTGCCCGCCTCACTTGTAGCTAGCTCTGCTGTGGCATCTCTAATTTTAACACTTAAGTAAGCTGCATTTAAGTTAAGAAGGGCAAGACTTTGGGACAAGTAGAACTCGACATATGAACCTAATACCGACTTCCTGTCTTGCTGAAAATTCTGGGGGCAGCCAGTGCAAAAATGTATTTTTGCACCATGAACCTCAAATTTGACGAGATAATGAACAGTAAACTTATACACAAACATGTCAAAAACACTCTGATGAATTTTGAGAATTTTTGGTTTACTCAAGATGGAGTTATGAAGCTTTAAGGTTGCAGCCGGAAATATTGGATTTCTAATATCTAATGCATATCCTTCAACATGATTTTGTCAAAACTTTTACCACCTGAAGATGGTCTTCTAGGATGTAAGATGGGTGCAAAAGTTAATTTGAAATTTATAATGGAAACACCCACGAAGTTTCAGCCCCAAAATAAAAAGGGAACTAGAATTGTAGGGAAAATCATATGGTACGATGTGCTGAGAATCCATCTAAACCGAGAAGCCTAGATTGAAAGTTTTAACCAACTTAACCGCTAGATCAGTGTCTGTGATGCAAAGCAATGTGTAGATTACCAAATTCCTACTACCTGGCCAAGGATAAGAAATTTTGGATGTTGGAGCTGGGAGCTATGAACTCCCTTCTACGGAAACACAATCTGTCCAGAGTAATTCTTCTTTAATTTTTAAATCTCTAGTATCCTCCACATCTACGCTACTATAAGACACCTGACCCAACGCAAGGCAATATGGACTACTTCGATCCATGCTCTTTGTCCTTTCCCTTTTAGACACTTGATCCGCTTATGAAATAGGAGAATGCAATGACTTAGGATCAGCACGTGTTTTCCTCCTTGGGCGTAATCATTGAATAATAAGTTAGTTAAGGGTGGATCAAGAACCTTGAACTTAGGAGGAGTATATGGATATGCAATGACTTGAACCAACAATGTAAATGTAGGGGTGTCAAGTATAACAATGTCCTATTACATGAGGTGTTAGGATCCGAACCCTCGACCTCCCTTAATGCTCGATTGAATACCCCTCAATTCTCACACCTTGATCGAATTGTTATCACTAACTCTCACATGCCGCGTGATTTTGATCACCCACCACTCTCGACTTTGGTCCCCTATACTCAACTACCTGGAATTCTTGATCCTTGAATCCTTGTTTTATTCTTGCTCAAGGAAATAAATATAAATGAGAACAAGACGTAAGTTGGGTCAAGGTCACATTTGTATGCATAGAGGTTACCCATGCCTTCTTCATACAATGGAATCATTCCGAGTAATTCATGTGCATGGGCATTGCATACCATTAACATGTCATTTGCACCATGATAATCTTTTGGTACCTAACCACATGTGTGTCTAACCCATGAATGCTTCTCCCTCCTGGTGTCAATTGGGTTGTCCCCTCTGAATTTATTGTGGTATTGTATTCCCTAACCTGTGGTGCCGTGATGGAACCTAGGACCTCGTGTGTGCGCTGCAGCCACACGCTTGAGTCGCTTGGAGCACACTGGTATCTTGGTATGTGGGAAAATGACCCACAAAGACCTTTATTGACAGCCCAATTCGATACTTCCTTACTCTCCCTAATTGTTCCGCAATGATGAATTTTAATTATGTGGTGCGAGGTCTACTAACTTGCATCACGGCATGTACGTCATACTCGCATAAGCATGTGCACCATACGCGCATGTGCATGTGTATCATATCATGTGCACCCCATCATGAACATGCCATGTATACCATGGTAAAGTGCTTAAGTTTGGCAATTTAGCAATTAAGATAAAAATTTGAGCAAGAATTTTCCAAAATTTCCATACCATACCACCTTTCCTAGGTGTATTTTCTCATTGCCATAGGCAAATATTTTATTGCCCCACTCTTCCTTTTAGCTCATCTTAGAAATTGGGCGGCAACCCCGTGTAACGTCATGCCATGATCATCTAGTATGATGTGGGCTAATTTTAAAAATCTTTTGGGCACTCTTGCCATCTCATAACCTCGTTGTTCATTAACCATCCCTTTTTCTCTTAGGAGAATGCTAAAGAGTTTATTCTTTGTTCCTGATAATATAAAGGCGAGTAAATCATTGTTTAATTGAGACCTACGATTGGTTAAGCATCTTGCCCGTGACTATCTTAAGTCTCAAAGATCACCTTTGCCTTCTGTTTCTCCCACCATCACCGCAGGGTCTCAAGGGCCAGTTTGACCCCCTCTGTATCCGTGCGCCGTGTGCTCTGACCCGTTCACCAGTCCACTACCACCTTCGTCGTTTTTCCCTACCGCTGCTGGCCAACACTCCCCCAGTCACCATCGTACCACCGTTCCATCACCCAGGGAATCTCATTGCCGGCCACTATCAAGCCACGCGCCACCATTAGTCCTTTGCCTTGCCGGCCCCTACCTCCTGCTGTCGACACACCACTATCGCTGCTCCGCCCTAGCCGTCGATAAGTGCAGCCTCTCCAGTGGCTGCCATCACTCCATGGTGCTCCACTTGAATCACACCACTCCACCGCTCTCGCCTCTCTTCGGCGACCTCCACGGTACGCAAACTGCCCATTCCCCCACCGTGTCCTCCATTCTGTGACAAGCAAACTCTGCCTCCACCTCTTCGTAAAGCCACGAGAAGGTGCCCCTCTCGGCAACCCTTGACGTTTAGCCAAGATCCACGGCACCAACTTCATCGAAGGAGGAGTTCACGCAGAAGTCACCGGGGGATTCCGCCAGAATTAAGTCGACGAACGAGGAAGGATTCGACTTTTGACACCATCCATGGCTTGCCCCTTCTTTCCCCCGATTGGCCCTGGAGTTCACTGGACAATAATGGTGTATTACTTTTGTCTTGTATGCCAGATCTTGATGCTTTTAGCTTTCCATATCTACATTCATCGCCCGCTCCCACACGAGCGACGTTGAGGTTGTATCGGAGATCTGGAATCAGTTATCATCTCCGAGCAGTAAACCCGTAAGAACTTGGGTGCGTTGTATCTGCGTTTCTTTGACCAACACACCTTCCTTCTAATGAAATGTCCACCTTTCCTCCCTGTGCGAATCTCGGGACGAGATTCTTTTTAAGGGGGGTAGGCTGTAACACCCCTGGTGTTTAAAGCGTATAAATAAGAGTGATTAAACAAACTAAGGCACTAAACCCTGAAACTAAAATCGCTAGTAGGAATGAGAATTTCACTTGAGAATTGTTAAGTTTGTACTCGTGCATTGGTTCTTGAAATTGAACCCTACAAAAACTTTTCTAGTACAAATCTAAACATCTTCTCTTATAAGTTGCACGGCAAAACTCTAAATACATATTCTCGGGACGACGTATAAAAATCTCCTAAAAAGAAGTCAGGATTGAACGGCAAAATTAAGTAATGCTTCTATGTGCCTAAAGGTCTTAAAGGACTAATGGCTCATATGAAGTCAACACACGAAATAATTCCAACTAAAGATATTGATGACCTTCTGAAGGCAAGGTTTTAATTTAAAAATTTAGACAAGAGTTGTGCACATCACAAACGTCTATGAAAGGTTGTGGTTCTTTTCTTGTTGCGAAACACCTTTCTTTGGGAAAGTAATTTCTAATTGTAAAACCAAACCACTTTCTCAATTGGAAGATGGATATATATAAAAATGTGTCTTTTGCAACCTTGGTGAGTTATGTATAACTCAGATGCTTTATCCACCAAACGTAGGAAATCAAGTTGAAAAACCAACTTAACCATGAGATGAAAAACCCACGACCGCACACCCTTTTTAAGGGAGCACACTTTGGGTTATAAATAAAATAATATTAGAGTGCTCCTAATGTTCTTAGTAAAATAATTGTTAAGGATTTAATGTTAGGGTTAAACACTTGGACTAATAAAGCTTGCAGTCTAATCATGGCATATATGTGGTAATCTTGTGGTTTTAGTAATAAAATGAGAAATTGTCCACAACATGAGCTGTCATAAAGAACAAAGGATGTAAATTAATTAATATTTTAATATAAGTTATGTTGTTAGTGACATAATTAAAGTTGGGCATATAAAATAAATAAGCTTTTAACCTCCATGTATGTGTCCATGTTTTAACTATAAGTAAAAATAAGATTTTACTCCCAAAATAAAAGGGGGTAGGACTTTAAATTGAAAACTCTCTTGAGTATCCTACCTCTGATGTTCAAGTGACACTAATGAAGGGTTTAAGAAAGGCGGGAGAGGTGAAATAAAATAATTAATAAAAGGAATTGGGAAGATAAGGCAATGCAATGGAAAGGAATTTATGATTTTACCAACCTGTTGAAAAGGGGAGAAAATTTTGGACTAACACTACCAAATGAGGAAGTTATTTAAGACTTGAATTTTGGACTTACAAAGGTGAATTAGTATGCAAATAAAACACCTCCTCTTTTCTACCTTGTTCAAAGTATCTTTGGAGGCAATTCGATTTATGGAAATTGAATTTGGATTAAAATTATGACTTGTAAAGAGAGCCCAAATTTTCTAATATAACTATGATGGGTAAAAAGCTTATAAAAAAAACTAGGTCTCAAATGTGGAATTTACCTCTTTTTCCCCATATTTTTGGAGTTGATTTGATAGGGCCAAAAATTCATACCAAATTCAAATTCAAGTCTTTTTGAATTTAAAACTGCATCTAAACCAAGAATGTTTTGCAACTTTTCAAACCTCCATTGTAACACAAGTGTTCTAAGGTTTCTAAAATATATTTATTCATAATTTTTTGACCTTGGGAGCTATTTCTTTTAGAGCAAAACTTTTAAATGGAAAATTTATTTCCTCTCTCTTACGGCCCGGCCCCACCCGTCAGTCCCCTTCTTCCTCCTCACGCCACCTCTCTCCTCCCTGTCCTGCATGCAGTGGGCAGCGATGGTGGAGGCGCCACGGGTCCCTGGCGCCCTCTCCTCCCTTCCCCACGCGAAATCCCTTCTCTACCCCTCTCGGACGCCTCCTATTTAAGCTCTCCACTGCCAACCCTAACCATTTTTCCCCTCCCCTGCGCAGCAGCCACCATTGCTGCCATGGGAGCTCTGCTCGAGCTCGCCCCCGCTGCTCTGCTGCCCCACGGCCTCCTCCGCGCCGCCCCTGACCATCCCCTCCACCTCTCCCACGAGTCCAGCCGCCCAGCAGCCCCTCTCCCGGCCTGCAGCGCCGCCGCCATGGCCACCAGTGGCAGCCGCCGCCCCTGTTCGCCGTCGCCCCCTTCCCGGCCTCCAATCCCCCGGTCCAAGGTGGGGAATGGAAAGCCCACGTCGCGGTGATGCTCCCCATGCCCTTCCCTCTCGCCAAGACCTCGCCGACGGTGGAGATTGCGCCGCCCATGGCCGGCCAAGGGCCTCTCTTCATCTTCTTCCTTCTGCAGGGTTCCCAATGTAAGATTCCAGGGGCTTAGCTGTGAAGTTTTGAAAAGTTCCGGCTGTGGCGGACCACTCCGAAATTATTCCAAGTTAAGTACCTTTGGACCACTAATCACGTAGTCAAGCACTTAATCCGGAATAAGCTGGAGCGCCGTCGGATTAAACCCGATTAAACCACGTACTTTTCCCGATCGAAACAACAGCACGCCCACACGAAGGCGGGTTCCAGAGATTACAACATTCCACAAATTAAATCACGCACATAGGTAACATAGTTATTACAAACCGAATTGAAATAAATCAGAGTACAAGTCTTGCAGCGGAATTTGAAAGTTCATAACAACTGAAGTTAGAAGCTCATTGCAGCGGAAGTAAATAATCTAACGACGGTACAGATAACTCCGTGCTGAAGCCTGCCACGAAGCTACTCCTCCCGATCCTCGCCAGAGGACGGGACCCATTCGATGTGCCAGCCAGGTGGAACCTGGACGGGCCAAGACAAAGCATCCACATCCAAAGGTATACCTGTAAAATATTGTCACAAGCAAGGCTGAGTATACTAATACTCAGCAAGGCTTACCCGTCGGGTGAAATCTACATCACCGACATCTAGACAATGAGAGGCTTTTGGCTGGTGGGTTTGTTTGCCAAAAAGCAACTAAAGTAGATCCTTGCTTTCAAGTTTTAGCTTCATATTCTAGTAAATTTAACCATTCTAAATTAGCATCCTCTCTAAGCATACAAGTGGTGCAATACAAGTTATTCATAGAACGAGTTCATGATCTCATAATTCCACTTATTACTCGATGTAGCAAGGCGGTCAAGCAGTCTCATTAACCGCGAGAAGCGGACAGTTCGAACCGAATTTGTGCTACCTGGCCAGGGAAAACCCAACACACACGGATACTCTGCCTGCTATAAAAGGTACAAGCATTTCCCAACCTTTCCCATCGATCCACAATTCGGAACCGGGTCCATTTCCTTAGGATAAAGGTTTACTGCTTCACTCACAGCATCACGCATATATCCACAAGTGTACGGCAGGGGAAACAAGTTTCCAAGGAGAGATGGCTATCGGCCCTAGCTGCTTCAATCTGGTACCGGGCTTACCGGCTCCCATATACCGGTATGCATGTGGTACGTTCAAAAACTTGACACACTCTACCACACATTTCGACCTTAACCAATTATCATACACGGACGGGAGATCTACATCTATCATCCCGCCCGTCAATCCTTATGATTCCAACATAAGTAAAGACAAGCAATCCCTATGTCTCGCGAGTGACAGGAAATCACTCGACTTGTAACGGACCTATAGCAATGCACTATCGATCCCTTTCAAACTAGTATTGCAAGTCATGGGTACTAGGAAATGTGCAGCTAAGGTATTCAATCAACTCCTTGGACGTAAATGCACAAACATAGAGAATTCAAAGTGCATATTTTGGTAAAGGTTAGGTCATGCTCCGGGGCTTGCCTTCTTGCTCGGACTGAGAGTTAGCCTCCGGGTTGGTCACTTCTTCGCTGGCACCGTGCTCCGGGACTTGCTCCTCGTCTGCGGGAATGAGGGTGTAGTTGCCGTCCGGGATGGCGCCGTCTACATGAGATGCATATTTTAAGGCGGCTGCCTATAGATGCTAAGACTAAGGCCTTGAAGGCCATATTCACCTAGACATGCTTAAGCATTTCTATTTTCCTCACAAAACAAGGTGTAGGTGTATGGTAAAAGTTTTATTTGAATGCGATGGTGATTGTGTACATATATAAAAGAATTATATTTATTTCTTCACAAAGTTGGGTGCTGTTCTGGAATTTCAGGTTCTACCCATTTTATTTCAACTAATTAACCCAAAAGGTTTATTCTTTTATATAAATCAATTTCCAACTAGATTCCTTCTCATTTTTGTTTCTCCATTTCTGTTCATCATTTTTAGCTATAAACTTTATGACAGCTACTGGAGTATAAGAGCTAAGCTCACTCCAAAATTTAGCTAATTTCGAGCTACACATAATTTATTAAAAATCTAACAAGTTGCTGCCAGCAGAAATGAATTTAATTCATATAAAATTGAAAATTCAACCATTTCAGGAGATCTCCCTACCAAAGTTAAGCATAAGTATGAGGAGGGCTCTGGCCAAGTGGTGGCTCAAAATAACCCTTGGGTGATCCTCAATGATTTTCTAACCAAAAACACATATTTAATTATTTGCCATCCTAAACAGAGCAAAAATTCAGTTTTTCATTTTTAACATGTGTTCTAACAAATTTTAAGCTCTCAGGAGCAAAATGGTGATTTTTCACTGCACATATTATTTTTAATGATTTCTGCACTGCAAAAAGACAGAAAACCTATTTTAATTCATAAAAGGAGCTAAACATCATATTTTTGGGTCTTCTTTGGACACAAGCTGTCCAAAGCCACTATACACAACATATCCAAAGCTCAACCCTAGCGCAGCTCTGGATTTGAAATGGTGCATAACTTTAGATTTTCCTTGTTTGAATTTTAATTCAAAAACAGTTCGTCAAAAGTACAAACATGTCTAATAGAGATTGTAATTTAGACTCTCACGAATCCAGGGAGTATTTTTGTGCATTTTTCCGATTTTTGTACGATTTTTAATCGATTTTACAAGTTTCGGGAAAAATCAAACCTAGACTTAAGAATCTGTTTACGCAGAGAACCCTAGATCTTTCAAAACTTCGCGAACGAGTCCCTGGACTTTTGCGCAGAGACCCCTAAACAAAGGTAGACGATGAACTTGGGTCCCTGGGACCTCGCCGGAGTTGCGCCGGCCAAACGGCGGCGAACTAGGCTCGGGGAAGTGGGGGAAAAGCTTCCTGGGCTCACCACGAGTCGTTTGGGGACGGTTGGGAGGCCGGGGATGGTCGGAGTTTCGCCGGCGACGAGGTGGTGGCGGCGCGGCCGCCGCGGCTTCTACGCCGGTGAGCTCGGGGTCGTTCGCCGAGGTTCGAGGGGTCCTAGAGCACCAGTGGAGCTCGAGGAAGCCAATGGCGTGCTCGGTTGACCTCGGGGACGGCTCGGAGTAGGGTCTCGACGTGCGGGTGCTCCGGCGGCCGAAAATCGCGATTTGGGGAAATTCACGAATTCTCGCCGGAGAAGGGTCAATGTCTTGGGGAAAGTTGGGTGTTTTGGAGCTGGTGGAGTGGACTAGCTCCGTGCGGGATGGATTTGGGAATGGTGGAGCGTGGACGAGGAATTTCGCGAAGAGCTTGGGTTCGGCTTGCGCGTCGCGAGGAGGAAGAAGACCGAGCGAGCGCGGGGAAGTGGAAATGGCCAAGTGAGCGAGTGAGAGGAGGGGTGTGAGTGCGCGGTGGAGTGATTGAGCACGCAAGGGAGGCACTGTGCGGCCTCGGGAGCGTGCGAGCGCGTGGGTGGCTGTCGCGGTCGCCATTGATGGCGCGCGAGCTCGAACAGAGCGCACACGCGCAGTTGGGCGTCAAAGATCATCGCGTGAAGAAGTGGAGATCCTCAGCAGAGGCTTTGGCGCGGCGCGAATGGACTCTACCGCCTGCAGTGCGCTCGGCGCGGCGCGAGCGCGCGTGCGGCCACGGCGGCGCGCGACCGTATGATGGCGCTCCGCGGCGCGAGGCGAGGCGACAGCGGCGAAGTGATGGCTCGGGAGTGGCCGGACAAGAGCTAGGCGACAAGCGCCAGCGTCCGCCGCGGCTTGGCCAGCTCAGCGCCGCCTGCGCCGTTCGCCGGCCACGTGGCGGCCGAGCTCCGGCCAGCGCAGCGCGCGCCAGGGGCACTGTAGCATGCCCGTGGAGCTCCGATTTCCAAATTCGAATTTTCTCCAAAAATTCGAACTGAACTTCGAAACGGGTAAAATTAAAAGTTGGGGTCTGAGGTGTGGGACACAACTTTCGAGCTTGGACCAGGCACTTCGACCAGGCGCTACGGCGCTTCGAGCTTGAACGCAAGCTCGAGCTTGCCGAGCCTCGAATGGTCGGAAACGCCACTCGAGGGTGAGTGCCCCCCTCGAGCTTGGCTGCGAAGCCTCGAGCGTGACGGAACGTCGCTCGAGGGTAAGTGCCCCCTCGAGCTTGGCTGCGAAGCCTCGAGCGTGCCGAAACGTCGCTCGAGGGTAAGTGCTCGAGCTTGGCTGCGGAGCCTCGAGCGTGCCGGAACGTCGCTCGAGGGTGAGTCCTCGAGCTTGGCTGCGGAACGTCGA
>JACEFO010002247.1:0-180540 GCA_015342445.1 Digitaria exilis
CTTCGTGCTTTGTTCTAATGTTCTCCCGTAAGGTTCGGTCTGTGGCGGACCACTCCGAAATTATTCCAAGTTAAGTACCTTGGACCACTAATCACGTAGTCAAGCACTTAATCCGGAATAAGCTGGAGCGCCGTCGGATTAAACCCGATTAAACCACGTACTTTTCCCGATCGAAACAACAGCACGCCCACACGAAGGTGAGTTCCAGAGATTACAACATTCCACAATTAAATTCACGCACATAGGTACATAGTTATTACAAACCGAGTTCAAATTAAATCAGAGTACAAGTCTTGCAGCGGAATTTTTAAAGTTCATAACAACTGAATTTAGAAGTTCATTGCAGCGGAAGTAAATAATCTAACGACGTACAGAATAACTCCGTGCTGAAGCCTGCCACGAAGCTACTCCTCCCGATCCTCGCCAGAGGACGGGACCCATTCGATGTGCCAGCCAGGTGGAACCTGGACAGGCCAAGACAAAGCATCCACATCCAAAGTATTACCTGTTAAAATATGTCACAAGCAAGGCTGAGTATACTAATACTCAGCAAGGCTTACCCGTCGGGTGAAAATCTTCATCCACCGACATCTAGACAAATTGAAGAGGCTTTTGGCTGGTGGGTTCTGTTGCCAAAAAAAGCAACTAATAAGATCCTTGCTTTCAAGTTTTAGCTTCATATTCTAGAAATTTAACCATTCTAATTAGCATCCTCTCTAAGCATACAAAGTGGTGCAATACAATTATTCATAGAACAAGTTCATGAATCTCATAATTCCACTTATTACTCGATGTAGCAAGCGGTCAAGCAGTCTCATTAGCCGCGAGAAGCGGACAGTTCGAACCGAATTTGTGCTACCTGGCCAGGGAAAACCCAACACACACGGATTACTCTGCCTGCTATAAAAGGTACAAGCATTTCCCAACCTTTCCCATCGATTCCACAATTCGGAACCGGGTCCATTTCCTTTAGGATTAAAGGTTTACTGCTTCACTCACAGCATCACGCATATATCCACAAGTGTACGGCAGGGGAAACAAAGTTTTCCAAGGAGAGATGGCTATCGGCCCTAGCTGCTTCAATCTGGTACCGGGCTTACCGGCTCCATATACCGGTATGCATGTGGTACGTTCAAAAACTGACACACTCTACCACACATTTCGAACCTTAAGCAATTATCATACACGGACGGGAGATCTACATCTATCATCCCGCCCGGTCAATCCCTTATGATTCCAACATAAGTAAAGACAAGCAATCCCTATGTCTCGCGAGTGACAGGAAATCACTCGACTTGTAACGGACCTATAGCAAATGCACTATCGATCCCTTTCATACTAGTATTGCAAGTCATAGGTACTAGAAATGTGCAGCTAAGGTATTCAATCAACTCCCTGAACGTAAATGCACAAACATAGAGAATTCAAAGTGCATATTTTGGTAAGTTAGGTCATGCTCCGGGGCTTGCCTTCTTGCTCGGACTGAGAGTTAGCCTCCGGGTTGGTCACTTCTTCGCTGGCACCGTGCTCCGGGACTTGCTCCTCGTCTGCGGGAATGAGGTGTAGTTGCCGTCCGGGATGGCGCCGTCTACATGAGATGCATATTTTAAGGCGGCTGCCTATAGATGCTAAGACTAAGGCCTTGAAGGCCATATTCACCTAGACATGCTTAAGCATTTCTATTTTCCTCACAAAAACAAGGTGTAGGTGTATGGTAAAAGTTTTTATTTGAATGCGATTGGTGATTGTGTACATATATAAAAGAATTATATTTATTTCTTCACAAAGTTGGTGCTGTTCTGGAATTTCAGGTTCTAGCCATTTTATTTCAACTAATTAACCCCAAAAGGTTTATTCTTTTATATAAATCAATTTCCAACTAGATTCCTTCTCATTTTTGTTTCTCCATTTCTGTTCATCACATTTTTAGCTATAAACTTTATGACAGCTACTGGAGTATATAAGAGCTAAGCTCACTCCAAAATTTAGCTAATTCGAGCTACACATAATTTATTAAAAATCTAACAAGTTGCTGCCAGCAGAAATGAATTTAATTCATATAAAATTGAAAATTCAACCATTTCAGGAGATCTTCCTACCAAAGTTAAGCATAAGTATGAGGAGGGCTCTGGCCAAGTGGTGGCTCAAAATAACCCTTGGGTGATCCTCAATGATTTTCTAACCAAAAACACATATTTAATTTATTGCCATCCTAAACAGAGCAAAAATTCAGTTTTTTCATTTTTAACATGTGTTCTAACAAGTTTTAAAGCTCTCAGGAGCAAAATGGTGATTTTTCACTGCACATATTATTTTTAATGATTTCTGCACTGCAAAAAGACAGAAAAACCTATTTTAATTCATAAAAGGAGCTAAACATCATATTTTTGGGTCTTCTTGGGACACAAGCTGTCCAAAGCCACTATACACAACATATCCAAAGCTCAACCCTAGCGCAGCTCTGGATTTGAAATGGTGCATAACTTTAGATTTTCCTTCCTTGTTTGAATTTTAATTCAAAAACAGTTCGTCAAAAAGTACAAACATGTCTAATAGAGATTGTAATTAGAACTCTCACGAATCCAGGGAGTATTTTTGTGCATTTTTTCCGATTTTTGTACGATTTTTAATCGATTTACAAGTTTCGGGAAAAATCAAACCTAGACTTAAGAATCTGTTTACGCAGAGAACCCTAGATCTTCAAAACTTCGCGAACGAGTCCCTGGACTTTTGCGCAGAGACCCCTAAACAAAGGTAGACGATGAACTTGGGTCCCTGGACCTCGCCGGAGTTGCGCCGGCCAAACGGCGGCGAACTAGGCTCGGGGAAGTGGGGGAAAAGCTTCCTGGGCTCACCACGAGTCGTTTTGGGGACGGTTGGGAGGCCGGGGATCCCGGTCGGAGTTTCGCCGGCGACGAGGTGGTGGCGCGCGGCGCCGCGGCTTCTACGCCGGTGAGCTCGGGGTCGTTCGCCGAGGTTCGAGGGTCCTAGAGCACCAAGTGGAGCCCGAGGAAGCCAATGGCGTGCTCGGTTGACCTCGGGGACGGCTCGGAGTAGGGTCTCGACGTGCGGGTGCTCGGCGGCCGGAATTCGCGATTTGGGGGAAATTCACGAATTCTCGCCGGAGAAGGGTCAATGTCTTGGGGAAAAGTTTGGGTGTTTTGGAGCTGGTGGAGTGGACTAGCTCCGTGCGGGATGGATTTGGGAATGGTGGAGCGTGGACGAGGAATTTCGCGAAGAGCTTCGGTTCGGCTGCGCGTCGCGAGGAGGA
Source organism: Digitaria exilis (assembly GCA_015342445.1). NCBI lineage: Eukaryota > Viridiplantae > Streptophyta > Magnoliopsida > Poales > Poaceae > Digitaria > Digitaria exilis. Next base: position 3,272 of record JACEFO010002247.1, read on the forward strand.
AGAAGACCGAGCGAGCGCGGGAAGTGGAAATGGCCAAGTGAGCGGTGAGAGGAGGGTGTGAGTGCGCGGTGGAGTGATTGAGCACGCAAGGGAGGCACTGTGCGGCTCCTCGGGAGCGTGCGAGCGCGCGTGGGTGGCTGTCGCGGTCGCCATTGATGGCGCGCGAGCTCGAACAGAGCGCACACGCGCGGTTGGGCGTCAAAAGATCATCGCGTGAAGAAGTGGAGATCCTCAGCAGAGGCTTTGGCGCGGCGCGAATGGACTCTACCGCCTGCAGTGCGCTCGGCGCGGCGCGAGCGCGCGTGCGGCCACGGCGGCGCGCGACCGTATGATGGCGCTCCGCGGCGCGAGGCGAGGCGACAGCGGCGAAGTGATGGCTCGGGAGTGGCCGGACAAGAGCTAGGCGACAAGCGCCAGCGTCCGCCGCGGCTTGGCCAGCTCAGCGCCGCCTGCGCCGTTCGCCGGCCACGTGGCGGCCGAGCTCCGGCCAGCGCAGCGCGCGCCCAGGGGCACTGTAGCATGCCCGTGGAGCTCCGATTTCCAAATTCGAATTTTCTCCAAAAATTCGAACTGAACTTCGAAACGGGTAAAATTAAAAGTTGGGGTCTGAGGTGTGGGACACAACTTTCGAGCTTGGACCAGGCACTTCGACCAGGCGCTACGGCGCTTCGAGCTTTGAACGCAAGCTCGAGCTTGCCGAGCCTCGAATGGTCGGAAACGCCACTCGAGGTGAGTGCCCCCTCGAGCTTGGCTGCGAAGCCTCGAGCGTGAACGGAACGTCGCTCGAGCTTGGCTGCGAAGCCTCGAGCGTGACGAAACGTCGCTCGAGGGTAAGTGCCCCCTCGAGCTTGGCTGCGGAGCCTCGAGCGTGCCGAAACGTCGCTCGAGGGTAAGTCCTCGAGCTTGGCTGCGGAGCCTCGAGCGTGCCGGAACGTCGCTCGAGGGTAAGAGTCCTCGAGCTTGGCTGCGGAGCCTCGAGCGTGACGGAACGTCGCTCGAGGGTAAGTCCTATCGTGCGGCCTCGATCGTCACGGAAACTACTGCTAGGCTCGATCGTGACGGACATAGCTCGATCGTCACGGACAATTCGATCGTCACGGACATAGCTCGATCGTGACGGATATACGGCTAAGCTCGATCGTGACGGACATCCCCGCTCGAGGGTCATCGAGCGGAACGAACGCCGTGGGCGAGGTTGTCGCGAAGGCTGTAGGTGATGACAACTACTCCTTTGTCCGAGATTTTTAAGTTTCAGCACCCAAGTCTTGAGATTTCAGTTGGGTGCCCAAACAAACCCTTGTTTTTTGAATTATAATTGAATTTTCGACGAATTTTTGAAATTCAACCCAATTCCCTGTTGCATTGTTGATTTAATTGCACTTTTAATTCTTTTGACATCAGAGATGTCACACTAGGGGCTTCCAAAATCTCGACGCGGCTAGGCTAGCTCAAAAAGAGAGAGAAGATGGAAGAACTCGATTTGGGGGTCATGCTCGAGGCTCTGACGGTCTACGCGGCCTGCGGCTAGCGGCGACGGCTTGACACCTCCGGTGAAGTCGCGCGTGTGGAGGAGTGGGAGAGGAAGAGGGGCTTTGGGCTCGGCGTGTTCCTCTGCTTACCCCGATGCTCCGCGAGCTCGACGTTGGCGGCAATGCGGCGGCGAGACGGGCTCAAGACGACGGCGGTGCTCGGGCTAGGTTAATGCGGCAAGCAGCTAGGGGTTTGGGCTGCGGCTCGAGAGGGGGGGTTGGTGGCGGTTTTATAGGGCGGTGGAGACCCCCCTTGGTGTAGCGTGCCAAGCCAAGGAGTCCGGGCGCGGCACAGCGGCGCGGCGGCGCGGACTCCGAGCTCGACCCGGGCTCGGTCTGTCAGCGGCGCGAGGTGGGAGACGGCGCGGACGTTGTGGGCCCCGCACGTCAGCCAGCGGAGTGAGGAGGCGCGGCGCTGCTGGCGGTGGAGGAGGCCGACAGGTCGGGCCCACTTGGCAGAGAGAGAAAAAAAGGGGAGAGGGCGCGGGCTGGGCTAGCGGCTGTGGAGGTGGGCCGGCTGATCTGGGCGCGCAGTGGAGCCGGACCCACGGGAAAGAAAGAAAAGAGAGGAGGAGTGGGCCGGCTGGGCTGAAAAGGAGAAGGAAAAAGAGAGAGAAAAAGAAAAGGTTTTCTTTTATTCAAACTCTCATTTGAATTCAAATTCAAATTCAAATTTGAATTCAAGAATCAAGAATAGATGCACCAGCGTGAATGCAACAATAAAGTTTCTATACTCAATATTTGTTTTTAATTCTCCAAAAAAATTTTTTCCTACATTATTTATGAGCACTTGAATATAAAAAGCCAATTAATTACTAAATTCTAAATAGGGCATTTTTAGGGTGTTACAAACCTACCCCCTTAAGATTAATCTCGTCCCCAAGATTCGGACGTGGATTGGAAGAGATGTGGATATTCTGCCTTGAGATCATCCTCCCGTTCCCAGGTTGCCTCATCCTCTGTATGACGATTCCACTGAACCTTGCACATACGTATCACTTTGTTCCTGGTGACCCTCTCGGACTCCTCTAAGATCTTGACCGGATACTCCTCATAGGTAAGGTCCTCCTGCACATTCAACTCCTCCAACAGAATCTGTTCCTCTGGCACCCGTAAACACTTCTTCAGCTGGGACAACATGGAACACATCATGCACTCCTGTCAATCTCTTTGGTAACTCTAGCTGATAAGCCACTTCACCTCTCCGTTCCAAGATCTTGAAAGGTCCAATGTAGCAAGGTGCTAGCTTGCCTTTAACATTGAATCTCTTCACATCTCTCATTGGTGACACCTTGAGATAGACTAAGTCGCCAATCTCGAAGCTGAGATCTCGTCGCCTTACATCTGCATAACTTTTCTGCCGTGTCTGGGCTGTTCCCAAATTCTGCCTGATAACCTGCACTTGTTCTTCTGCCTGCTTCAAGACCTCAGGTCCAAATACTTTACCTTCTCCGGTCTGATTCCAAAACAACGGTGTCCTGCACTTCCTTCCGTACAACGCCTCAAATGGCGACATCTTGAGACTCTGTTGGTAGCTGTTGTTGTACGAGAACTCTGCATAACACAAACTCTTCTCCCAACTATTCCCATACTGTAATGCACATGCCCTCAACATATCCTCCAGTATCTGATTTGTCCTCTCAGTCTGACCGTCTGTCTGCGGATGGTATGCGGAACTGAAGTGAAGCTTAGTATCCATGGACTCATGTAACTTGCACCAAAAGTGTGACGTAAACTGACTGCCTCGGTCTGACACTATCTTCTTCGGTACACCATGCAAACATACAATCCGCTCCATATACAACTCTGCAAGTTTGGCACCGGAATATGTAGTCTTTACCGGAATAAAATGAGCCACCTTCGTCAATCCGTCCACTATCACCCATATAGAGTCATAACCTCTCTGTGTGCGGGGCAGTCCTGTTATAAAGTCCATACCCACTTCTTCCCATTTCCACTCTGGTATCTTCATAGGCTGAAGCAAACCTACCAGTCTTTGATGTTCGGCCTTGACTCTCTGGCATACATCGCAAAGAGCTACGTGTGCTGCAACATCGCGCTTCAAACCATACCACCAAAATTTTTCCTTGAGCTCCAAGTACATTTTGGTACTTCCTGGGTGAATGGAATATGCTGACTCGTGCGCTTCCCATAAGATAACATCCTTGATATGCTGCTGATCTGGCACCACTATTCTGTTACCATACCACACTGTTCCTTGATCATCCAATCGGAATCCTGGCGCTTTATCTGTCCCAACTTTATTTATCAATTCCTTGATTTCCTCATCCTCCAATTGACCTTTTCGGATCTCCTGTTCAAGAGTTGGCTCCACTTCTAGCTCAGTCACGTTGGCTACCATACCCAAGCTCAAGCGTTCGAATTCCCAGCTAAGCTCTTCCGGCAAATCCTGTCTCGTCAGCACATTCGCATAACTCTTTCTACTCAAAGCATCGGCCACCAAGTTAGCCTTCCCTGGATGGTAATGAATCTCCAGCTCAAAGTCATTGATTTTCTCAAGCCAACGATGTTGCCTCATATTCAACTCGGATTGCGTGAACACATACTTAAGGCTCTTGTGGTCTGTATAGATGTCGCACTTGTGCCCAATCAAATAATGCCTCCAGATCTTCAACGCGTGTACCACGGCTGCCAATTCCAAATCATGTGTCGGATAATTCAGCTCATATCTCCTCAACTGTCTGGATGCATATGCCACAACTCTGCCCTCCTGCATGAGTACACATCCCAATCCTTGACGAGACGCATCACAATACACTGAGAAGCTCTTAGTAACATCTAGCAGTACCAATACTGGTGCAGTGGTCAGCCTCTTCTTCAACTCCTCAAAACTCGCTTGGCACGGCGGTGTCCACACGAACTTGGCATTCTTCTCTAGCAATGATGTCAAGGGCTTGGCAATCTTGGAGAATCCCTCAATAAAACGCCGATAGTAGCCTGCCATTCCGAGAAAACTCCTGATCTCACTGACATTCTCCGGTGGAATCCAGTTGAGAACATCCCTGACCTTCTTCAGATCAACCGCTACTCCTCCATTTGACAACACATGGCCCAAGAATGACACCTCCTTCAGCCAGAATTCACATTTGCTCAACTTGGCATACAACTGATGCTCCCGGAGTCTCTGCATCACTAACCTCAAATGTTCTTCGTGTTCCTCCTCATTCTTGGAGAAAACAAGAATATCATCAATAAACGCCACAACGAACTTGTCGAGATAATCCATGAACACATTGTTCATCAAATACATGAAGTAGGCCGGTGCATTAGTCAATCCAAAAGACATAACTGTGAACTCGTACAAGCCATACCGGGTAGTGAAAGCTGTCTTGTGGATGTCTGTCACCCGAATTCTCATCTGATGATAGCCCGATCTGAGATCGATCTTGGAGAACACACAAGCTCCCCTCAATTGGTCAAAGAGATCATCGATCCTTGGCAGTGGGTATTTGTTCTTGATGGTGACCTCATTGAGAGCTCAGTAATCTATGCATATTCTCTGTGTCCCATCTTTGTTATCAACAAACAGCACTGGGGCTCCCCAAGGTGAAGAGCTAGGACGAATATACCCTTTAGCTAACAAGGCTCTTAATTCATCTTTCAATTTCTCTAATTCTTTTACCCCCCATTCTATATGGTCTTTTAGCTATGGGTGTTGTGCCAGGCATAAGTTCAATAACAAATTCAACTTCACGTTCCGGAGGCATACCTGGCAATTCATCTGAGAACACATCTGGATACTCGTTCACCACTCGAATGTCCTTCAACTCTGTGCCTTCAGCCTGATTGACCTGACCAGGCTCTGTGGATTTGGTTGCCTGATACTCAATCTTTTCCCCTGATGGAGCCACTAACTGAACTGCCTTCTTGAAACACTGTATGACTGCATCGTACTTCATCAACTAGCCCATTCCCGAGATCAGATTGGATCCTTTCCAATGGAACTCAGAACTATTGGATGCGCTACAAGTCTACTCCCCTTATGGTCCCTGCCATACTCCTCACAAAAACTTGGAGCTAGTCCTGATAAACAGATAAAGGTCCACTGAACTGACAAGATAAGGAACCCAGATAACAGAGGAAAGGTAGATGGTGTGCACAAGGGATAGAGAACCCAACTATTTATTCATAAATCCTTATACCTTAATCCAATACTAGATGATAGCAGATTTTCATCTACGCTCATCACAATCATTACAAAAGATCCAAATCACTCATAAGCATAATGACAATTCATTCAAGCATCCAAAGACATGGTTCACACAATACTCAACACTATTAGACCAGTTTTGACTCAAAAGCGTGTGCTACTCGATCTCTATTATAAATTTATGGGAGGCTCTAGAGGTCGATGGTGGTGCGGCTAGCCAGGGTGCTGTATTGAGTCCTTCTGCGTGGTGGCGACTGTGCACCGAACTCTGGACTGCGTGGTGCGGGTCCTCCCATGAGATGCTGCAATGCTTCATTCTTCTCTTGTAAGGCAGAGAGCTCCCTCCTTAGCAGGAGGTTTTCTTCTGATGCAGCATCCAGTTCCGTGTTGAGGGTAGCTACAAGTGCCACTGTAGAAGCTAGCTGGTGTGGCGGACCACTCCGAAATTATTCCAAGTTAAGTACCCCGGGACCACTAATCGAGTAGTCAGGCACTTAATCCGGAATAAGCTGGAGCGCGTCGGATTAAACCCGATTTAACCACGTACTTTTCTCGATTGAAACAACAGCACGCTCACACGAAGGTGAGTTCCAGAGATTACAACATTCCACAAATTTAACATACATACATAGAATATCGAAGTTATTACATACCAAGTTCGAAATTTAAATCAGAGTATCAAGTTCAAGCTGCGGAAATAAATAGTTCATTGCAGCGGAAAGATAAACTAACGACGATACAACGTAACACCATGATTAAGTCTGCCACGGTGCTACTCCTCCCGTTCCTCGGCAGAGGACGGAACCCACTCGATGTGCCATCCAGGGGGAACCTGGGTAGGCCAAGTCATGGCATCGACTGCCACATCCAACACTGTACCTGTAAATAAAAGCCACAAGCAAGGCTGAGTATACTAATACTCAGCAAGGCTTACCCGTCGGGTGAAAACTACATCACCGACATCTAGACATGAGAGGCTTTTGGCTGGTGGGTTTGTTTGCCAAAAAGCGACTAAAAGTAGGTCCTTGCTTTCATAGTTTTAGCATCATATTCTAGTAGATTTAGCCATTATAGATTAGCATACTATCTAAGCATACAAGTGGTGCAATACAATTTGATTCATACAACAAGTTCATCAATCTCATAGTTCCACTTGTTACTCAATGCAGCAAGGCGGTCAAGCAGTCTCATTAACCGCGAGAAGCGGATAGTTCGAACCGAATTTTGCTACCTGGCCAGGGGAAACCCAACACACATGGATAATGCTTGCTATAAAAGGTACAACCACTTCCCAACCTTTCCCATCGATCCACAATTCGGATCCGAATCCACCTTCCTTAGGATAGAGGTTTACTGCTTCACTCACAGTCTCACGCATATATCCACAAGTGTACGGCAGGGGAAACAAAGTTTCCAAGGAGAGATGGCTATCGGCCCTAGCTGCTTCAATCTGGTACCGGGCTTACCGATTCCCATATATCGGCATGCATGTGGTACGTTCAAAACTTGACACACTCAACCACACGTTTGACCTGAAACCAATTATCATACACGGACGGGAGATCTACATCTATCATCCCGCCCGTCAATCCTTATGATTCCAACATAAGTAAAGACAAGCAACTCCTATGTCTCGCGAGTGACAGGAAATCACTCGACTTGTAACGGACCTAAAGCAATGCCCTATCAATCCTTTCATACTAGTGTTGCAAGTCATAGGTACTAGAAATGTGCAGCTAAGGTATTCAATCAACTCCTTGAAACGTAAATGCACAAGCATAGGGAATTCATAGATGCATAAACTTTAAAGGTTAGGTTATGCTCCGGGGCTTGCCTTCTTGCTCTAGCTGTGGGTTAGCCTCCGGGTCGATTGTTCCTTGGCCGGCACCGTTCTCCGGGGTGCCTTCTGTGGCGGACCACTCTGAAATTATTCCAAGTTAAGTACCCTGGGACCACTGATCGAGTAGTCAGGCACTTAATCCGGAATAAGCTGGACCACCGTCGGATTAAACCCGATTTAACCACGTACTTTTCCCGATCGAAACAACAGCACGCCCACACGAAGGTGAGTTCCAGAGATTACAACATACCACAAATTTAACATACACAAATAGGTAACATAAAGTTATTACAAACCAAGCTCGAAATTTAAATTAGAGTATCAAAGTCTTGCAGCGGAATAAAAGTAGTTCATTGCAGCGGAAAACAAACTAACGACGATACAAGTAACACCATGCTGAAGCCTGCCACAGTGCTACTCCTCCCGATTCTCGGCAGAGGACGAAACCCATTCGATGTGCCATCCAGGGGGAACCTGGGTAGGCCAAGTCAAAGCATCGACTGCCACATCCAACATTGTACCTGTAAACAATACCACAAGCAAGGCTGAGTATACTAATACTCAGCAAGGCTTACCCGTCGAGTGAAAACTACATCACCGACATCTAGACATGAGAGGCTTTTGGCCGGTGGGTTTGTTTGCCAAAAAGCAACTAAGAGTAGGTCCTTGCTTTCATGTTTTAGCATCATATTCTAGTAGATTTAACCATTCTGGATTAGCATCCTCTCTAACCGTACAAGTGGTGCAATACAATTTATTTCATAGAACAAGTTCATCAATCTCATAGTTTCACTTGTTACTCAATGCAGCAAGGCGGTCAAGCAGTCTCATTAACCGCGAGAAGCGGACAGTTCGAACCGAATTTTGCTACCTGGCCATGGGAAACCCAACACACACGGATAGTGCTTGCTATAAAAGGTACAAGCACTTCCCAACCTTTCCTATCGATCCACAATTCGGAACCGGGTCCACTTCCTTAGGATAAAGGTTTACTGCTTCACTCACAGTCTCACGCATATATCCACAAGTGTACGGCAGGGGAAAACAAAGTTTCCAAGGAGAGATGGCTATCGGCCCTAGCTGCTTCAATCTGGTACCGGGCTTACCGGCTCCCATATATCGGCATGCATGTGGTACGTTCAAAAACTTGACACACTCAACCACACGTTTCGACCTTAAATCAATTATCATACACGGACGGGAGATCTACATCTATCACCCCGCCCGTCAATCCTTATGATTCCAACATAAGTAAAGACAAGCAACTCCTATGTCTCGCAATGCCCTATCGATCCTTCCATACTAGTGTTGCAAGTCATAGGTACTAGGAAATGTGCAGCTAAGGTATTCAATCAACTCCTTGAAACGTAAATGCACAAGCATAGGGAATTCATAAATGCATAATTTGTAAAGGTTAGGTTATGCTCCGGGGCTTGCCTTCTTGCTCTAGCTGGGGGTTAGCCTCCGGGTTGGTCGATCCTTCGCCGGCACCTCCCTCCGGGATTCCTTCCTCGTCGGCGGGGATGAGATGGTAGGTGCCGTCCGGAATAGCGCCTTTTACATGAGATGCATAACTTATTGGCTGCCTATTGATTACAAGATTAAGGCCTTGAAGGCCATATTCACCTAGACATGCTTAAGTACCACTATTTTCTTCACAAAAATAGAGTAGAGGGTGTGGAAAATTTTTATTCATCTTTGATGGTGATTGTGTACATATATAAAAGAATTCTATTTATTATTTGCAAATTAGGGTGCTGTTCTGAAATTTTAGATTCTCCTTATTTTATTCTAACTAATTAACAAAAAGGTTTATTCTTTTATATAAATCAATTTCCACATAGATTCCTTCTCATTTTTGTTTCTCACTTTCTGTTCATCCTTTTTATCTACAAACTTTATGACAGCTACTGGAGTATAAGAGCTAAGCTCACTCCAAAATTTTGCTAAATCTGAGCTACACAAAATTTATTAAAAATATAACAAACTGCTGCCTGCAGAAATGAAATAAATTCATATAAAATTGAAAATACATCCAATTCAGGAAATTTTCCTACCAAAGCTAGTCATGAGTGCAAGGAGGGCTCTGGCCAAGTTGTGGCTCAAAATAACCCTTGGACAGTCCTCAATAAATTTCTATCCTAAAACACATAAATATTTATTTGCTAGTCTAAACAGAGCAAAAATTAAGTTTGGCATTTTTAATAGATGTGCTAACGAGTTTTTAGTCCTCTGGAGAAAAATGGTGATTTTTTACGGCATGGATTATTTTTAACAATTTCTAGACTACAAAAAGACAGGAAACACATTTTAATTCATAACTGAACCTACATTCAATATTTTTAGGTCCCCTTTGGACACAAGGTGTCCAAAGTAACTACAAACAACATATCCAAAGATCAACCCTAGCAGAGCTCTGGATTTGAAATGGTGCACAAGTTTCAAATTTTACAGTTTGAATTTTAAATAAAAAACGGTTCACCAAAAGTATATACATGCTGAAAGAAGATTGGAGTTTACAATCTCACGAATCCAGGGAGTATTTTTGTGCATTTTTCTGATTTTTGTACGAGTTTTAACGGATTTTACAAGATTCGGGAAAATTAGATCTAGGTTTAAGAATCTTTTTACGCTGGGGACCCTAGAACTTTCAAAACCTTACGAACAAGTCCCTGGTTTTTGCGCAGAGGACCCTAGAACTAAAAGGGGAACGCAGATGAGTCCTTGGGCTCGTCGGCGTTGTTACGCCGGTGGAACGACGGCGAACTGGCTCGGGGGATGTTGGGGGAAATGGAGAGGAGCTCACCGCGAGTCGGTTGAGGTAGGTCTCGCGGTCGGAGATGAAGCGGCGCGGCTCGTCGACGTTGAGCGGCGGCGCGGTTAGCTCCGGCGACGTCGCTGGCGGTCTGCGGTGGTCGAGGCGGTGCGCGGAAAGGCTCGTGAGCTTCACGGGACGATGGTGGAGCTCGTCGTGGGGTTCGTCTGCGACGGGGATGGCCGGGGTATAGGGCTCGACGTGGAGGGGGTGTTTGCGGTTTTAATGGCCGAGCGGTGGGGAAAAGTTTCGATTCGCGGCGAGGGAGGCTTGATTCGAGCTGGGGATTGCTTGAGCAGCTAGCGGGGTGAGTGAGCGAGCTGCACGCGCGGGGGATTGGAAAGGGGTGGAGGGATTCGCAGTCGATTTGAGGTTGCGGCGGGGAAGCTCGAGCTCGGCTCAGGGCGTCCCGAGGTGGAAGACGACGGGAGCGAGCGCGGTGAGAGGGAATGGCTAAGTGTGGACTGAGGGGGAAGAGTGTGCGGTGCTCGGGGAAGCGTTTGGGTGCGCTAGCGAGCACTGGGGTGCCTCGGAGGCGTGTGTGCGCGTGCACGGGCCGTCGTGGTCGCCATTGATGGCGCGGCGAGCTCGGGCAGAGCGCGCGCACGGGATAGGGCGTCGAAGATCGTCGCGTGGAGCAGTGGGGATCTTCTACAGGGCTTCTTGGCGCGGAGCGGGACGGAATCTACCGCGGGGAGGCACTGCGTGACGCGCGCGCGAGCGCGCGGCCACGGCGGCGCCCGACCGCAATGATGGCACTCCGCGGCGCGAGGCGAGGCGGGTGAACGACGGCGAGGTGACAGCTCGGGAGGGGTTGGACAAGCACGTGAGGACAACGGCCTCCCGACGCCGTGGCTCGGCCAGCTCAGCGCGGCCTCCGCCGCTCGCCGGCCACGTGGCGGCCGAGCTCCGGCCAGGCGCAGAGCGCGCCAGGGCCGAGCTGGCAGCCCCGGGGAGCTCCACTGCTACATTTGAATTTTCTCCAAAAATTTGAACTAAACATGAAAAAGTGTGAAAATAAAAGTTGGAGTTTGAGAGGTGGGACACAACTTTCTTTTTGGGGTGAACCTGAAATTTCAAATTTTTCGGGCTCAAACAACCCAAATTCAAAAAGGTGCCCAGAACTGTATTTCGAGTTTTTGAGGGACTAAACTGCAAAAGTTTCAAAAGTTCCAAACAGTGACTAGGCCTTATTTGTGATGACTAACAACTTTTATGTTTGGAGATTTTCAAGTTTAGTACAAAATTTTTGAGATTTCAGTTGGGTGTCAAACAACCCTTGTTTTTGAATTTCAATATGAATATTTGATGGATTTTTGAATTTCAACCCATAATTCCCTGTTACATTGGTTTTAAGTGTACTTTTAATCCTTTTGACATCTTAGATGTCACAGCCTACCCCCCTTAAAAGGAATCTCGTCCCAAGATTCGATTAAACTTAGGAACAAAGTGGGAAAGAAATACCTTGGCTTACGAAAGAAGGTCGGGGTAATTCTTCTTAAGATAGTCCTCGGTTTCCCACGTGGCTTCATCTTCGGAGTGATGACTCCACTGAATTTTGTACATTTTCACTCCTTTCCTTCGTGTTTGCCTCTCTTTCTCATCGAGGATCTTAACGGGATGCTCATCATAAGAGAGATCCGGTTCAACCGAGAGTTCCTCTTGTTCAACAACTTCGATCGGAACACGAAGACACCTCTTGAGTTGGGAAACATGGAATACATCGTGTACGGCTGAGAGCTTCTCGGGAAGCTTCACACGGTAGGCTACCGGTCCACATTGTTGAGTAATTTCATATGGGCCGATGTAGCGAGGTGCGAGTTTTCCTTTTAACCCAAATCTTTGCACACCCTTGGTCGGTGAGACCTTGAGATACACGTGATCACCAACTTCGAACTGAAGTGGCTTCCGCCGTTGATCAAAGTAGCTCTTTTGTCGTGACTGGGCGGTTCTCAAGTTTTCGCAGATGATCTTGACCTTTTCTTCCGCTTCCTTCACAAGGTCAGAGCCATAGGTATACCTCTCGCCTGCTTGGGACCAACACAACGGGGTCCGACATCTTCTACCATACAAGGCTTCGAAAGGTGCCATCTTAAGACTCGCTTGGTAGCTGTTGTTATAGGAGAATTCGTCCAAGGATAAACATTTCTCCCAATTCTTCCCATAATGGATAGCACAAGCTCGAAGCATATCCTCCAGTATTTGATTTACTCTTTCCGTCTGCCCATCGGTCTGAGGGCGATATGCTGAACTACGGATCAGTTTCGTGCCTAGGGACAGTTGCAATTGTTCCCAAAAGCGTGCTACGAACTGAGCACCATGATCTGAAATTATCGTCTTGGGTACCCCATGTAGACAAACGATCCGTTCCAAATAAATCTCCGCGTACCTCTTAGCGGTATAAATGGTATTGACCGGAATAAAATGTGCGGTCTTGGTAAGGCGATCCACAATTACCCAAATGGAGTCATGCCCCTGAGGGGTTCTGGGAAGTCCAACAATGAAATCCATGCTTATATCTTCCCACTTCCATGAGGGAATAGGTAGAGGTTGAAGCGTGCCTGCTACCTTCAAGTGGCTAGCCTTAACCCACTGGCACGTGTCACATTCCGACACATACGTGGCAATTTCTCGCTTCATCCTAGTCCACCAAAAATTTTATTTCAAATCTTGGTACATTTTGGTGCTACCGGGATGGATAGAAAATTTGGAGAGATGGGCTTCATCCATAATCTTCCTCCAGAGGTCCCTGTTCTTGGGCACCACGAGGCGATGTCCAAACCACATCACTCCCTTCCCATCTAGCTGGAAACACTTGTACTTCTCTTTCACCTTCTCCTTTGACAATTTCCTTTTAAGGATTTTAATGCTCGCGTCATTTAATTGGGCTACAACAATCTGATCGTGCAAGGTTGGTTCAACTGCAATATGGTTGAAGTACCCGTGTGGAACAATCTCTAAGTTGAGCTTGGCCATTTCATGACACAGGGTGTCAGCGTAGGACTCTACGGAAAGACAATGACAATGAGCCTTGCGGCTTAGCGCATCCGCAACCACATTTGCCTTGCCGGGGTGATAATGCACACTAAGGTCATAGTCCTTTGCTAACTCCAACCATCTTCGCTGTCTCATATTCAAATGTGCCTGAGTGAAGACATATTTGAGGCTCTTGTGGTCAGTGTATATGTTGCATGGAACACCCATCAAATAGTGTCTCCACATCTTGAGAGCATGAATAACCGCTGCTAACTCAAGATCATGCGTGGGGTAGTTTTGCTCATGAGGCCGAAGTGCTCAAGAAGCATAAGCAATGACTCGGTTCTCTTGCATGAGGACACAGCCAAGTCCGGTGCCTGATGCATCGCAATAGACGTCATAGGGCTTGGTGCAATCTGGTTGAGCTAAAACTGGGGCTGAAGTTAAATGTCTCCTCAAAGTGTGGAAAGCTTCATCACATTTGTCATTCCACTCAAACCTGACTCCCTTCTTTAAGAGTTCGGTCATGGGTTCCGCAATCCGAGAGAAGTCCGGAATAAAACGGCGATAATAACCGGCTAAACCCAGAAAACTCCGAATCTCGTGAACAGAAGTAGGTGGTTGCCAATCTAGCACCTCTTGCACCTTGGTTGGGTCTACGGATATACTATCCTTGGAAACCGTGTGTCCTAAGAATTTCACGCTCTCAAGCCAGAATTCACATTTGGAGAACTTGGCGTAGAGCTGATGGTCTCTCAATCTTTGAAGAACAATGCGAAGGTGCTCGGCATGCTCTTCCTCATTCTTGGAATATATGAGAATGTCGTCAATGAAAACCACCACGAACTTATCTAGTTCTGACATGAAAACCGAATTCATGAGGTACATGAAATAGGCTGGGGCATTGGTGAGTCCAAAAGACATGACCAAGAATTCATAAAGCCCGTAACGAGTAGAAAAGGCAGTCTTTGGAATGTCACAAGGACGTCAATACGGGGGAGTGGGTACTTGTTCTTCATAGTTACCGCATTGAGGGGCTGGTAATCAATACACAACCTCAAGGAATGGTCCTTCTTCTTCACAAAAATAGCGGGACATCTCCAAGGTGATACACTTGGACGAATGAAACCCTTGTCTAGTAGTTCTTGGAGTTGAATTTTTAGTTCAGCCAATTCATTGGGTGGCATTCTATATGGTCTCTTTGATATAGGTGCTGTGCCAGGTTGAAGTTCAATCACAAATTCAATGTCCCTATCCGGCGGCATCCCAGGTAAGTCATCCAGAAATACATCGGCATACTCACATACCACCGGAATGTCCTTTAGTTGGGTTTCTACCATCGTAAGAGCACACGCATTGACGCAAGTCCGTTGTGGCAGATATAGCACACTAGGGCCATGCGTAGGCGAGTTTATTTCAACAACTCGTTCCGCAACATCTAGCACAACCTTATGATGAGTCATCCAATTGGCTCCCAAAACAATGTCAATCCCTTCCATACCAAGCAGAATTAAATCGGTAGGAAATGTTTTACTTCCCAACCTGATTGGAACTTTTCGGGTGACTTGGTTGGATGCAATTTTACCTCCGCAGTTGATATCACATATGATGATTTGGTATGGTACGATTTTAATCCACATTTCACATGAAATCTTGTGCTTATAAAACTATGTGTTGCCCCGGAATCAAACAATATCACAGCAGGTTGAGTGCAGATAGGGAAGGTACCAGTCATGTCTGGGGCTCCCTTGGGTAGGTCGGCCAAGGTGGTGTAGTTGAGCCGTCCTTGTCGGATCTGCACACGCTGCTGCTGTTTGCCCTTGTTTTGCTGATTTCCCGGGCGCTGGTTCTGCTGCTTGTTCTGCGGGCAATCCTTGATGAAGTGATTGTTACTGCCGCACTTGAAGCATTGATAACCGGCTCCAGGGCGAGCTGGCTGTTGTGTGTTCTGCCTTGGCGCCGGTTGCTGCTGCGGCGGTGGAGGGAAACGGGGCGCATTAGGCTGCGGCGGCCTAGCAACCCATCCACCTCCCTGAGGTGCCCTGGACTGTCCTTGCGGTGCAGCCGGGGGAACCAAGCGGAATCTCTGCGGCTGCGCGCTCGAAGGTCCAGCGGGAGTCTTCCTCTTCATCTCCGCCTTGTGCACCATGTTGGCGTCTTCTTGGGCGATGGCGAGGTTCACAAGGTCGCCATATGTGGCAGCACGGGTGGTGGCCAACTGAGCTTTCAACTTGGTGTTGAGGCCACGTCGGAACCTCTCCAACTTCTTCTCGTCAGAGTCGGCGTGATGACCCGCATATGGGCACAGACCATTGAAGGCCTTGGCGTATTGGAGCACCGTGCGGGTACCCTGGGTCAGAGCCAGAAATTCGTTCAACTTCCGCTCTACCAAGCCGGCAAGAATATGATGAGCCTTGAACGCAGCCTTGAACTCATCCCATTCAACCACATGACCCTCTTGCTGCAGGGCCAGGTAGTTCTCCCACCATAGGAGAGCTGGGCCGCGGAGCTGCTGCGCCGCGAACACGACCTTGCGGTTGGAAGTGCAAGGCGTCGCCAGGATGGTGAACTTGGACTCGATGGCTCGAATCCACGTATCGGCTTCCAAGGGCTCATCGGCTCGCGAGAATATCGGCGGGTGTGTAGCCAGAAAATCCTCGTATCGGGCCACCTGAGGCTGAGGGGCCTGTTGACCTCCCTACTGCAGCATCTGCTGTTGCATCAATTGTTGCTGATGCTGCAGGTTCCGTAGGATTTCCGTTTGCGTGGCATACAATTGCTGCCACGTCGGAGGTTTGCTGCGGTGGCGAAGATGGTGGCGGCTGCTGCTGCCCCTCTGGCCCTTGCTGGTTAGCATTGGAGCCACTAGCGTCATGACCGCTGCGGGTGATCACCATCTGCAGTAGGTACTTGTATTAGCCACATTTCATAAGCTTGCATAATGATGACAAGATAGAACGCGACAATATATTGAAGTTTACTGCGTAGGAGTGACATATCAACAAGCAGTTCGGAAGAAAAATCATATCTCCCAACAGAAAGCAAGTCAAATGCTCCAATTCCGTCAGTAGCTCGAAAATTTCATGCTCTACAACTTTCATGTTTGGCTCAGATTCAAATTCGGGCTGGAACTAAGCCGAAAAATTCAATCTTTAGCTCTCTGCGTTTGCTGTTTTACAGCAGGCCGAGCAGTAGTGTTTTGGTTACCATTTTTATCTCGCTTAGCCAATGGGGTTGAAATTTGGTGAACATTTCGTTTGACAAATTCCAAACAACTTTGTAGTTCACATCACAGCACAGAAATGAATGAAAAACCCATCAATAATAAAAACAAAGTTAGCTGCAGAATGTTTTCTACACAGCCATTACAACCTTCATCAAGTTTTGGGATCACACAACCACACCATTAATTTATATTGTCTCAAAAGATTTAAAAAGGAGCTCAACTCCATCTAGCCTATTACAACATGAAGCCAAGATTTAGGCCTAGCGGAGGAGTAAACTTGCGACTACCACTTCTAGAAGTCATCTAAGTTGTTAGCGGTAGCCTCGCTGCCCATAGGTGATGGTGGAGCTGGAAGGGGCGGCATATCATCCTCGGTATCCATGTCGGAGTCGGAGGCCTCTCCTTCTCCTTGCTCTCCTTCTTGCTCAAGAAAGTGCTGAGCATCATGGGCGGCTAAGATAGCATTAGCATGCTCCAAAGTACCGTGTACCTCCTCAAGTTCTTCTCTTGTTTGGGCTAGCTCATTTTGGACGTTGTTGTGCGCGACATGGAGGTCATTCAATTGCCTCTCCAAATCAGCAATCATGGCGTCCCTGGTGCTCACCTCAATGGACAATGAGGTCCTCTCAACCCCAATGTCACGGGCACGGGCGGACATGTCCATAGCAAGGTTGAGCATCTCGCTCTGCGACCGTCGTAAGAGCGCCTGCAAACGGTGGTAAGCTCGGATCCACCTCATCATAAGTGCAGCTGCAGCGATGGGATTTTCCGCCATCCTCAACGGGGAGCTAAGATAGCGCCTCATCCAATGGGGATCATCCGGCTGAGTCGGTGGAAACAACCCAAGCAACTGGTGTTCTACCAAGTCCTGGTTCTGAGCACAAAAAGAACTAATGCCATTCAAGGCAGCTAGCTCACAAGTCGTCTCCATGTGGTGTCCATGAACTTCCACACTCCAAGTGGGGGAGCTAGGACACGGTGGATGGCGATATACCACCAAACGCACACGAGATCGGGTCACACCACGGTCTCGGATGAGGGTTCTCTCATATTGCGGCGGGGTAGGGTAGTCGAGCGCCTGCAAAACTGACCACAGAATGCTAGGGAACCCTTCCCATCCTAGGCAATCTGAAAAGAAAACATCGTTGTGGTAGCTGGCCAAGTCAGCGTGAGCGTCCATTCTGAACCAAAAAGAAAAGGGCAAGGGTGAGAACCGGTTAGCGCCAAAGAAAACAAAACAGATTCTGGACAGTGTAGTAAAAATTATAAAACTCGAAATCTACAAGCTCAAAAATTCCAAAATTTGGCCAGGACATTGTTTAAGTAATTCCAAACAAGTTTCATGTTGGAGGTTTGAACAGAAACTGTCATTAAGATGGTGTAAAAATTCAATTTTTATCTCACTGTTCCCAGAAATTTCCAGCAGACAGGGGGTTACCATTTTAAGCATAACTCCAGTTCTACTGAACCATTTTCGTTGAAATTTCTACAGCATAAACTTCATAACATTTATGACAACTTTCATGTTGAACACTTTTTCGTTTGACAACGGTTTCAATTTCGAATTAAAGGTGCAAACAGACTGGTTTCAGCAGAATTTTGGGTTGTGATTTGAATTTTGACGGCGGTTTAATTGGTCACGTGTTAAGGCTCAATATCATTTTGGTGAATGCAATGCATGAGCGGACTATTTGTTCTCACCAACACACATGCCAATAAACTTTTGGCCTACGAAGTTAGTGCCGGTGGCTAGGCAATATCCGTCTCTCCCTATATTATCTAGCCGAACTTTTCTAACCGTTCAATCATACGGAATCGCGGTTAGTGTACCTGCAGAAAATTCCATTCCAGAGCATATATAATCAACCTTTCGTGCCAGCACTCACGAAAGCGTCTCCATTCATTACCACCCACTATAGAGGTGGCACCCGAACGTTTAACATTGCGCCCACCATTGCGTAAAATAAATGACAGAATGAAATGTGCTGGAAGTTAGTATAATATATTATTTGCCACCTATCATATCGTAATCCCTTAACCCACATAGGCTTCACGCTCTAGGTAACATCCTTAGCGGTCCTAAGAATAAGCTTCCATCGCGAGGCGCGGCGGAAGTACGAGTTGGCAAATTTTATTCCAAAAATGTTTATTTAAGGTTTGTTGCTCTCTCCGGTGCGTTGTTTCGGCTCTGATGCCAGCTGTGGCGGACCACTCCGAAATTATTCCAAGTTAAGTACCCCGGGACCACTAATCGAGTAGTCAGGCACTTAATCCAGAATAAGCTGGAGCGCCATCGGATTAAACCCGATTTAACCACGTACTTTTCTCGATCGAAACAACAGCACGCCCACACGAAGGTGAGTTCCAGAGATTACAACATTCCACAAATTTAACATACATACATAGAATCTCGAAGTTATTACATACCAAGTTCGAAATTTAAATCAGAGTATCAAGTTCAAGCAGCGGAAATAAATAGTTCATTGCAGCGGAAAGACAAACTAACGACGATACAACGTAACACCAAGATGAAGCCTGCCACGGTGCTAGTCCTCCCGTTCCTCGGCAGAGGACGGAACCCACTCGATGTGCCATCCAGGGGGAACCTGGGTAGGCCAAGTCATGGCATCGACTGCCACATCCAACACTGTACCTGTAAATAAAAGCCACAAGCAAGGCTGAGTATACTAATACTCAGCAAGGCTTACCCGTCGGGTGAAAACTACATCACCGACATCTAAACATGAGAGGCTTTTGGCTGGTGGGTTTGTTTGCCAAAAAGCGACTAAAAGTAGGTCCTTGCTTTCATAGTTTTAGCATCATATTCTAGTAGATTTAGCCATTCTAGATTAGCATCCTATCTAAGCATACAAGTGGTGCAATATAATTTGATTCATACAACAAGTTCATCAATCTCATAGTTCCACTTGTTACTCAATGCAACAAGGCGGTCAAGCAGTCTCATTAACCGCGAGAAGCGGACAGTTCGAACCGAATTTTGCTACCTGGCCAGGGGAAGCCCAACACACACGGATAATGCTTGCTATAAAAGGTACAACCACTTCCCAACATTTCCCATCGATCCACAATTCCGATCCGAATCCACCTTCCTTAGGATAGAGGTTTACTGCTTCACTCACAGTCTCACGCATATATCCACAAGTGTACGGCAGGGGAAACAAAGTTTCCAAGGAGAGATGGCTATCGGCCCTAGCTGCTTCAATCTGGTACCGGGCTTACCGATTCCCATATATCGGCATGCATGTGGTACGTTCAAAAACTTGACACACTCAACCACACGTTTCGACCTTAAATCAATTATCATACACGGACGGGAGATCTACATCTATCATCCCGCCCGTCAATCCTTATGATCCCAACATAAGTAAAGACAAGCAACTCCTATGTCTCGCGAGTGACAGGAAATCACTCGACTTGTAACGGACCTAAAGCAATGCCCTATCGATCCTTTCATACTAGTGTTGCAAGTCATAGGTACTAGAAATGTGCAGCTAAGGTATTCAATCAATTCCTTGAAACGTAAATGCACAAGCATAGGGAATTCATAGATGCATAAACTTTAAAGGTTAGGATATGCTCCGGGGCTTGCCTTCTTGCTCTAGCTGTGGGTTAGCCTCCGGGTCGATTGTTCCTTGGCCGGCACCGTTCTCCGGGGTGCCTTCTCCGTCGGTGGGGATGAGATGGTAGAAGCCGTCCGCAACAACGCCTTCTACATGAGATGCATAACTTATAGTGGCTGCCTAGTGATTCCAAAACTAAGGCCTTGAAGGCCATATTCACCTAGACATGCTTAAGTACTACTCTTTCTTTCACAACAATAGAGGAGGGGTGTGGAAAAATTTTACGTATTTTTTATGGTGATTGTGTACATATATAAAAGAATTTCCATTTATTATTTTGGAGTTAGGTTGCTGTTCTGGAATTTTAAACCTTTCCATGTTTTATTTTAATTAATTATCAAAAAGTTCTATTCTTTTATATAACTCAATTCCACCTTAATTTCTTCTCATTTTTGTTTCTCAATTTCTGTTCATCCTTTTTATCTATAAACTTTATGACAGCTACTGGAGTATAAGAGTTAGGCTCACTCCAAAATTTAGCTAAAACTGAGCTACAAAGAATTTATTAAAAATAGTACAATCTGCTGCCTAAATAATCAAGATAAATTCATATAAAATCGAAAATACATTCAAATCAGGAAATTTTCCTACCAGAGCTAGTCATGAATGCAAGGAGGGTTCTGGCCAAGTCGTGGCTCAAAATAACCCTTGGACAGTCCTCAATAAATTTCTATCCGAAAACACATAACTATTTATTTGCTAGTCTAAACAGAGCAAAAATTAAGTTTTGCATTTTTAACAGATGTGCTAACAAGTTTTTAGGCCTCTGGAGAAAAATGGTGATTTTTAGCTGCATAGATTATTTTCAATAATTTCTGGACTACAAAAAGACAGGAATCACAAATTAATTCATAACTGAAGCTACAGTCCATATTTTTAGGTCCATTTTGGACACAAGGTGTCCAAAGTCACTGCAAACAACATATCCAAAGCTCAGCCCTAGCGGAGCTCTGGATTTGAAATGGTGCACAAGTCTCTAAATTTACAGTTTGAATTTTAATTCAGAAATGGTTCACCAAAAGTATATACATTCTTAAATGAGATTGGAGTTTACAATCTCACGAGTCCAGGGAGTATTTTTGTGCATTTTTCTGATTTTTGTACGATTTTTTGCGGATTTTACAAGATT
The DNA here is from genome assembly GCA_015342445.1 of Digitaria exilis. NCBI lineage: Eukaryota > Viridiplantae > Streptophyta > Magnoliopsida > Poales > Poaceae > Digitaria > Digitaria exilis. The sequence goes on from JACEFO010002247.1 coordinate 24,599, forward strand.
CGGGAAAAATAGATCTAGGTTTAAGAATCTTTTTACGCTGGAGACCCTAGAACTTTTAAAACTTCGCGAACAGGTCCCTGACTTTTACACTAGGAACCCTGGAAAAACGAAGACGATGAACATATGCCCTCGGCTCGTCGCCGGAGTTGCGCTGGCCAAACGACGGCGAGCTAGGGTCGGGGAAGTGGGGGAAACGAACCAGGGGCTCACCACGAGTCGATTGATGGCGGTTGGGAGGCCGGGGGAAGTTCGGAGTTCGCCGGCGACGTGCGGGGGCGATGCGGCCACCGCGAGCTCAATTCCGGCGAGGGCAGTGGGTCTCGTCGGGGTTGGAGGGGTCCTAGAGCACCAGTGGAACTCGGGGAAGCTGTTGGCGTGCTTGGTTGACCTCGGGGATGGCTCGAAGTAGGGTCTCGACGTGAGCGTGCTCCGGCGGCCGAAAAATGGAGATTTGGGGGAAATCTCGATTTCTCGCTGGAGGGTTGGGGAGAGCTCGCGAGAAGTGGGGGAAATGGAAGCTAGTGAAGGGGTCTAGCTTTGTGCGCGAGGAATTTGGGAATGGTGGAGAGTGGAGGGCGAATTTTACTTCGAAGCTCGGCTCGGTCCGCGCGGCGTGAGGTTGAAGACGACGGGAGCGAGCGCGGGGAAGTGAAAATGGCTATGTGTGGACTGAGGGGAAGGAGTGTGAGTGCTCGGTGGGGTGCTTGGGCACGCTAGAGAGGCACTGTGCTGCCTTGGGAGCTTGCGTACGCACGGCTCGGCGCGAGCAGACCGCCATGAGTGCGGCGCGAGCTCGGGCAGCGCGCGAGCGACTTGAATGGGCGAAAGAGATCGTCGTGTGAGGGAGTGGGATACGCTGCAGAGGAGCCTTGGCGCTTAGCGGGGAGGAATCGCCGCGGAGCGGCTCTGCGCGACGCGCGCGGCCAACGGCGGAGCTCCGCTGCCATGATGGCGCTCGCGCGGCGCGAGGCAAGACGGCGCGTCGAGCGCGACGTGATGGCTCGGGAAGGGCTGGACAAGCGCGTGAGGACAAACGCCACACGCCGCCGCGGCTTGGCCAGCTCGGCGCGGCCTCCGCCGCTCGCCGGCCACGTGGCGGCCAGCTCCCGGCCGGAGCAGTGGCGCGCCAGGGCGACTGTTGGGTGCCCGTGGAGCTCCTTTGCCCCTTTTGAATTTTCTCCAAAAATTTGAACTGAACATGAAAAAGTGTGAAAATAAAAGTTGTACTTTGAGAGGTGGGACACAACTTTCTTTTTGGGGTGAACCTGAAATTTCAAATGTTTCAAGCTCAAACAACCCAAATTCAAAAGGTGTTCAGATTGGTTTTTCAAGTTTTTGAGGGGCTAAACTGCAAAATTTTCAAAAGTTCCAAACAGTGTCTAGGCCTTATTTGTGATGACTAACAACTTTTATTTTTGGAGATTTTCAAGTTTAGTACAAAATTCTTGAGATTTCAGTTGGGTGTTAAATAACCTTTGTTTTTTTGAATTTCAATTTGAATTTTGATGAATTTTTGAATCCTAACACCCTTATTTCCCTTTTTGCACTTGTTTTAAGTGTACTTTTAAAACTTTGACATCAGAGATGTCACAGCTGGGGGTCCTGGACATCAGCAGTAGATGCGATGGTGCAAGCTGTTGCACCACTCCTTCGGCGTGGGTACCACCTCTGTGGCTCATCCTCGATCTCTGCAAAGAACTTATGGCGGTAGACGTAGTAGGCTTGACGAGCAGCATCGGTGATCCCTGCCTTTTGAGAATCTCGATCAGTAATAGCAAAGTGAACCGATATCTCGCGAGCTGCCCTCGCCCACTGATCGGTCACCCTCACATGCACCGAGGTCCTCCAGAAGTTGGGGTAGAAGAGATGCGTCCACCATCCACTACGGTACTTGACTTCGACGTTGCCAAAGCCTTAGTGGTTACGAAGCACTCTGAGAAGCCTGCGGTGGTAGAAGTTGTCGCCCCCATCTCGGACGAAGTCGTAGACAATCCACTAGGCCGCTCCTGGAGCTAACTGTGGTGGTGATGGAGGTGGAGGAGTCTGGGGCTCTTCCTCATCATCGGATGGATCTCCTGCATTAGCGTTGGCATTTTCCTCAGCGCCACATCCTGCAGCGTCCATCTGCTGGCTCCTCTTGCTGTTGTCCCAACTCCGAGGACTCAAGCTCTTGCTCCTCGGGATCCTCCTCTATGGACTCCTGCTGTTCCTCTTCGGCCTGCTGCCTCAAAAGCTCCTCTTCATCGCGCTTGTCTTCCCAATCCTTGTAGGCATCCAGGTTCCGTGCCACCAACGGGTATTCAGCGATGCGGGGTGGAAGGTAGCCACAGGTACTCAAAGAAATAAGATTAATTCATATAAAATTAAAACTACCTTCAAAACAGATAATTTTTCTACCAGAGCTAGGCATGAGTTAGGGAAAGGCTCTGGCCAAGTGGTGGCTAAAAATAACACTTGGACCGCCTCAATAATTTTCTATCCGAAAGCCAACATCTATTTATTTGCTAGCCTAAACAGGGTCAAAAATTAAGTTTAGCATTTTTACCACATGTACTAACAAGTTCCTAGACCTCTGGTGAAAAATGGTGATTTTTGGCTGCATGGATTATTTTTAATAATTGCAAGACTAAACTAAAACAGGAATCACAAAATAAATCATAACTGAAGCTACAGTCCATACTTTTAGGTCTCCTTTGGACAAAAGGCGTCTAAAGCCATCACAAACAGCATATCCAAAGTTCAGCTCCAGAAGAGCTCAGGATTTGAAATGGTGCACAAGATTCTAAAACTGAGTTTGAATTTTAATTCAAAAACTATTCACAAAAAGTGTATACATGCTAACATGAGATTGGAGTTTACAATCTCACGAGTCCAGGGAGTATTTTTGTGCATTTTTCCGATTTTTATACGATTTTTAGTGGATTTTACAAGATTTCGAGAAAATGAGCTAAACCTTAAGAATCTTTTTACGCCGCGACCCTCGGAACTTTTGAAAACCTCACGAACAGGTCCCTGACTTCTTTCACTGGGAACCCTCCGAAAAGGAAGAAGATGAAGATGTGCCCTCGGCTCGCCGACGGCGTTGCGCCGGCCAAACGACGGTGGGAGGAGGTCGGAGAGGTGGGGGAAAAGGACGAGCAGCTCACCACGAGTCGAATGGTGGCGGTTGGGAGGCCGGAGGAGGCTCGGAGGTCGCCGGCGACGGAGCAGTGGTGGTGCGGCTACCGCGGCTTCAACTCCGGCGAGGTCGGTGGCTTTCACCGGGGTTGGAGAGGCTCGTGAGCACCAGTGGGACTCGGCAAAGACGTTGGGATGCTCGGTTGGCGTTGGGGATGGCTCGAAGGGGTAGCTCGACGTGGAGGTGCTCCGGCGGCCGGAAATGGGGATTTTGGGGGAAATCCCGATTTCTCGCCGGAGAGTTGAGGGGAGCTCGAGAGAAGTGGGGGAAACGGAAGCTAAGGAAGTGGTCTAGCTCTGTGTGCAGGGAATTTGGGAATGGTGGAGGAACGGGGGCTAATTTGCTCCGGCGCTCGAGCTCGGTTCTCGCGGCCAGAGGTTGAAGACGAGGTGCGCGAGCGCGGAGGAGGAGGAATGGCTGGGGTACGAGCGAAGGCAAAGGTCAGGGGTCACTTGGCAAAGCAAAAGGAGCAGCTAGAGCTGGTTGGGGCGGCTGTGGGCGTGCGTACGCGTGCTCGAGCCGTCAGGGTCGCCATGAGTGCGCCTGCGAGCTCGGGCGGCTCGAACGGAGGGGGGTGGGGGCTGGAGATCGTGGCGTGAGCGAGGAGAGATACACTGCAGAGAGGCCTGGCGCGTAGCGGGAGGGAATCGCCTGCGGTCGGCTCAGCGCGGCGCGCGCGCGGCGGCGTCAGTGGCCGAGCTCTGCTCGCCATCATGGCGTTCCGCGGCGCGAGGCAGCAGGGGTGCCGTAGTCCGCGATGTGACCGTAGGAGAGGCCGGACACCCGCGCTAGGACAAGAGGAACACGCCGCCGCGGCTTGGCCGGCCAGGCGAGGCCTCCGCCGCTCGCCGGCCACGTGGCGGCCGGTCTGCGGCCGGGGCAGGGCGCGCCAGGGCGAGCTGGCAGGCACCCGTGGAGCTCCTCTGTTCTCTGTGAATTTTCTCCAAAAATTTTAACTGAACATTCAAATGTGCAAATACAAAAGTTGGAGTTTGGGATGTGGGACACAACTTTCTTTTTGTGTGAACCTGAAATTTCAAATTTTTCATGCTCAAACAGGCCATTTTCAAACAGGCGTTCAGCACTGTTTTTTGAGTTTTTGAGGGGCTTAACTGCAAAATTTGAAAAAGTTACCAACAGTGACTAGGCCTTATTTGTGATGACAAACAACTTTTATTTTTGGAGATTTTTATGTTTAGTAAAAAATTCTTGAGATTTCAGTTGGGTGTCAAAAAGGCCTTATTGAAATTCAAATTTCGAATTTAAATTCAAATCAAGTGTGCTACAACCAATGCTACCCTTTGATCCTGTTTTTAGTGTGTTTTTAAGGTGCTAATTCCAGGGATGTCACAGCATGACTACAGCCGGTACTATCAAAGCGAAGGTACGAGTTCTGGTTGGACTGTAGGTCCGTCAACATCGGCTCGATACGACTACGAGAACCCGATGGCTCGGGATTTCTCACAGCTCTGTAACCAGCTCGACACGATGAGTGCCCAGCAGCAGCAACTGGGTGATGACCTTCACCACAACACGGACCTCACTCAGCAAAACTGGGGGATGACTACGGCGATGCAGTACAACTGCGCCAACTTCTTCCAGAACATGCACCTCAACCCCAACTATCCTAACCCGTGAGCTTCATTGAAGCTTGGGGGAGAGGTGTGGGTATTCCACCCAGGTAAGTCCTGCTGCCAGCCTTGTCCAGCTTTCTTGAATGCCTTGTCTTGCTCGTTTGCCATGCTTGCCCGTTGCCCGTTTGCCATGCTTGTCAGTTGCTCGTTTGCCATGCTTGCCAGTTGCATGTTGCCCGTTTGCCATGCTTGCCAGTTAGCCAATTTGCCAGTCATAGGTTGCCATGTAGTTTTTGTTTATCTAAATAGAATTTAAATATATATATATATATAAATAAATAATCTTGGAAGATTGAATAAAAAGCTCCTAAGCTTTTATGCATGGAATCATATGTGAGGATCCTATCTTTGGGAATGATGAACAGTTGCTCTGTTTATGCTCTCTAAATGCCTCGTTCATAACCCACTACTCTCGTAGAATGTTGAGTTCGTTGGTACTAGATTTGCTGTGTACTTTGTGGGAGCATGAGCAGAAATGTTTTTAGTCTAAGTTGTTGTGAGCAATGATATGGTTTGCTTTGAAGTATAACTGCATGCTTACTAGGGAACCTCTCGGAAGCTTTGTTTAAACACTAAAAGAAAAATCTTCCCTGATGGAGCCCTATAAAACATATTTATATACTTCTAGCCACCACATGCTACTTATGTTATTTTGAGGCTTGCCGAATAATGTGTCCGCTTGAAGAAGGTGCTTGTCATCTACCTATCTTTTTCCTTTGCGTACCCATTTTCTGCTAGCCTCAAAAGTGTCCGACATGTCAATTGTCCACTCCGGAATTGATATACACTTCTGCTGACACATCCCACAACATTTAGCCCAAAATCTCCACTGTGTCCCATTCCATCCTTCCAGGTCATCCAAACTCCATGCTGTCTCTATGACAAAAAGAAGAAAGAGTGAGTGATTATCTTCTCTAAAAAAGGAGCAAAAGAGAAAAGAGTGAACATAGACACTCTGAAAGGAGAAGAGAAATAATCACTCCAGTATCAAAAGAGAGATAGAAACAAGGAGTCCAAAAGACCTTCCATTCCAAAGTGTGAGTCCATTCTCTCCCTCTCCCCTGAAAGTTATGAATTCCAAAGATTGGGATTTGATGAGTACCAATTCTTGCGAACCGTTCTTTGGCTCGACAACAAAGGTAACAAAGGTATGCAATTTCCTTTCCTATGAACTCCACATATTCAGCCTTAGAATAGGAAGAGTTAGTCAAATTCTGACTAAAGGGAGGACAAAAACACCTTGAGTGATTGAGAGTAGCCATCAGGGAATGATTTAACCACATTTTGAAAATCTATCTCTGAGATGGAACCTGGACAGCTGTAGGGACTGCTTTGAAAAGGACCGTTTAGGCTCTCAACTGCCAAAGACAAACATGAGACCGTAAGCCCCACAGGTACAAGGTATGAATTCTAAATGCCCGCTTATTCAACATACCTAGATAGAGTGGTGGTTTATGCATTTGGTATTTCTTGAGTATAAACATTGATGAAACTCCTGACCCACCGAACCTAAGGTTTTAGCCTTGCTCGAGGACGAGCAAGAGTCTAAGCTTGGGGGTGTGTTGACGGCCATTATGATCCTTTAGTGACCGTCAACTTTTCGGGAATAAAAAGAAAATCATACTATGTTCCATGCATGAAATGCTTATACTTGACCAAACTCCACAAGTTTTGGATGAGTTGTGCTTGCGGGTGAGATTAGATGAAAAAGACAGAAAAAGATGAAAAGCCAGATCGACCGGCCATATTCATGACCGATCGACCCGGCTTTGTCTCGAAAGGACACATTCCCGACACGCTGCACAACTAAGATGGACAAAGTCACATTGCAAACAAGAGTTACTCAGAGGACCCGAGAAGACCACCATGGATCAAAAGGCTCACATGCAGGAAGAACCAGAGCTTGATCCATGTGAACTCCTAGATGGACAAGCATCTCACCGTTCAAGGACAAAGTCGGTGGAACGAAGGGACCATAGGCATCAGGACTAGGCCGGCCGGCCTAGTCCCTGGCCGACTGGCCCTCCAACGGCCACAACCGCCTTGGAACCTTTGACTACCGACTTCAGCACTGCATCAAGACCGTTCAGGAGAAAGGCGGTGCCAAACCGAGCCACGTGGGGGCCGATCGGCTCACCCCATGGCCGGTCGACCTAGGAACTCCACCAAATATGCCGGGCTTCTTCGTGACGGTTACTACGGTCGTTGGCTTGGCAGTTACACTGGTCCACCGACCTGGGGAGCTATAAAAGGCCCTCTCATCTTCACTCCAAGACACACACCAAAGAGGAGTTTCCTTTCCATTTCTTAGTTTAGGATTAGAGTTGGGAGTAGAGTTGAGTCGAGCTTCGCTCGGGGTTCTGGAGTCTTCGGAGTTCTGGTAAAGCTCTTGTATCTTTTCTTGTATTTCAACTTTCATATTTAACATAATTTATCTTCTCTACTTTCTGAGTTATAGCGCTTCTTTACTTACCCATTTTGGGTTAAGTTATCCTTTAGCTTTAGTTTAGAGTCTAGTTTAGCTCTATCGGGTTTTATCTCGTGGGTTTTCTCGCCTCGACCAGGGTCGTAAGACGCCGCTAGGAGGACGGGGATTTCCCTCGTAAGCCTCGAGGGAAATCCTAATATCGAGTGCAGACATGATGTCTGGCTTGGTATTAGCTAGGAAATCTGTTGCACCCCACGGAACAGTTGTGGTAGGCAGTAGGTGGTGACAGCCCTGTCCGTCCCTTGTAATCCACCACGTTCGGGTGTATTCATAACAGTAGTGCTGGGCCCGGAGGACCCCCTCTCTCATCCCTTTCTGAGGTCTTCCCGCTTTAGCCGTTGAAGCGAGCTCTGTTCCCGATATCTAAGTTAGGGTCTAGGTAAAGTTAGAGAGGCTATCTCTTAGGGTGAGAAGCACCCCCAAATCCTTTCACTTCTTGTTTCTCCCAACATCTTTCCTATTCTTTTGAGTGAGTCTCCTTGTGTCGCTGGTTGTTCAGACCTTCTATCCGGTCATTCATTTGACCTTTATCATACACTCAGTGTATATCCCCCTAGGATTAGTGAGCTGATATTTCTGGATTGATCTATCATTTCATTCATCAATACTCTTTACACCATAGTGCTTCCCTGTAGAAATATAAATACGATACCCGGTTTACTCCAAAGTGAAATGCTACAAGGGTATATTCTATGCGCTTGCAGAATCCTTTTCTTATAGCCTATAATGATAAACCAGGCCACTCTAAAGCATTACTAATAAGTGACGCTAAGGAGTGCCAACAATCTATATGATGTAATTTCTTACGCACATCACGCTTATAAGATGCAGGAACAAAACAATCATGCATTGCTATCTTAAGCGCGTCTCATAAAGCAGGTTGGATGTTTAATTGAGCACATTCTTGCCACCAGATTATAGCAAAATCTTTAAATTCACTAGTGGCTTGTCGAACCTTATGTTGATCAGGAACAAGATGAGAAGAAAATTTTTGTTCTACTGTCATCACCCAATCCAAATACTCCTCTACATCACAATGGCCATGGAAAGGTGGTATAGCAAATTTCACTTTGGCATAAGGATCATCATTACCTTGAGGGTGTCGACCTTTGGAACCTCCTCCCATACATGTTTTATTTTTGTTAAGACGGTGACGGCATAACCTCTCAGCGTTGGTCTTAACCATATCGGGCTTGCCATCAGACCCATAGATGATGTCATTCTTAGCCTCTTAATCATCATTGGTCTCCTCTTTGGGCTGTGGGTGGAGCTCAAACTGTTGAACCCTACCGGTCGGTGTGGAGACGCGCTTGTCCACAACCTCGATCGTATGATTAACCTCTTGGATTGCCTTCGTCAGATTGCTTATCTCTTTGGCGACAAAATCCATATGTCTGTTCTTCATTTCCTGCACATCACTAGATGGAACAAGCGTGTCATCTGGCATAGTTAGTGAAACACGAAAAACCCTATGAACTAGTTGGGTTGGTTGTTGGAATCACACCCTCATACGCGTCTTACCAAGTTCTTACCAGCATAGCAGTGGATGGAACAGCCGGTGGATGGTGAAAAACTTGTGACAAGAGGGTATGAATATTGCAAGGGTCTTTCGCTGCACTAAGATAAAGTATATGTATGTGGATCTGTACGACAAGCACAATATGTATATATATTTGGAACAAAATCGGATGCAAATAAGCAATGTTCAATAAGTATCCAAACTACAAGTCATAGTTGCTAGCTAAGACGTGTCCTAGGCGTAGCACAACAAATTGGACAAAGAATGATGGAGAAAGCTCACAGAACAGGCAAACATCACTCTATGCCGAAGTTGTTAATCTTTTCAACCATTTAGCTCCTAGACTTGTAGGAATCAAGATTTTTCTTTTTCTTTGCTATTTTTTAATATGTTTCTCTGAGCACTTATCACAAAAGATGGAAGCACAAAATTGGGAGTTCAAACAGAGTTAAGATGTGGTCTACAGAAAATCTAGCAAGTTTGTCGAAAAGCATGCGAAGCATTAAACCAATTTTTTAATGATGCTCCTGATTTTTTTTAATTTTTTGAGAAACCACATCAACCGTAAACGGAGTCTGCTATAAAAAATTGAGCCAAAATGGAGCATAGAGTGAAAAGTTATGCCTGTTTTACTAAAGGTACCTCAAGTTATGGTTTCGCTGAAGCACAACTTGGCAGATCGATCAGCAGCGGCTGCTAGGGCACAAGAATGTCCCTGGAATGCGCAACAGGTAATCACCAAATGGATCCAAGGACGGTTGCGATGCAAGGCAAAAGCACAAGGCGGCTCGCAACCTATCTATGGCTGGCGCGGTGAGAGTCGCGCAAGGAGGCTAGCGAGGGCAAATCGTGTAATGGGGTGGCACGACTAGTAATCTGCTAATGGTGGATGGGATAGAGGCAGAAACAAACACAGCGATGGGCTGTTAAACTAAGTCGAAGACAAACCCTAAACCAGCAACAAGACTCGACCACGGACACAAACTCAACATAGCGAATTTAAAAACGAAATTGCAAAGGCTAAACAAGGGTTCAAGGATAGCAAAAATAATTTGTAGGGCTATTTTCTTGAGTTATAGGACGATGAAACAAACTAAACAAGGGTAAGCCTAACGGGGATACCTGAGGCTCTGATTACCACTTTATATGAACTAGGGTGCCTGATCTTCCGTCAGGTGAAGGATAACACATTGTCGGTGGTGCGCAACACACCAATACGGCTTCAAATCAGTAAACTTGAACCCTGCAATCTTAGCATTATAACTCCTTTGGTTATCAACCGTAGTCCCAATCTGGTTGACCTCGCCTAGAAGGCTAATCCTTGTCTGCGCAACGAAGACACAAGTAAGAACTCAGAATAACGCAGCACTCAATAAGTGACAAATTATTAAGCACGAATGTTAGGGTCTCACAAACTAATAACTGGCGAAATTGTTCCTGACAGAATAATCTAGGCAAAACCCGAGTCTAAACGGAAGTCGTTGCCCTATTTATGATGGAATAGGGGGCGCCATAGGGTTGGGGGCGACCAGAGGGACGCCCTCAACTTGGGGCCAAGGCCTGACACGATACATGGCCCGAGAACGACCCAAAAAGGTGACGCAACACCTTGTCGTAGTCACACATCATGATCCATGACCCTTCAGATGCAAATTGATGGCGTCATCATCCCCATTCCAACACATCCTTACACGCCTCGTTTTGTTATCGGAAGAGGGAGATATCGCCGAAACCGAGGGATGCCGACTGACTCCAAACTGAACGTGGCGGTGGAGTTGGAGACGACTTGTAACTTGGAGAAGACTTTGATGTATGTAAGTCCAGCGTGGCGTTGTCCTCATCATCCTCTACGACTCAAGGAAACCAGCCATAGTTAAACCAATGGATTGCCTATAGTAAGGTTTTTGGATTATTGAAGACGAGTCGTAATGAAGACCTTGAGCAGTCGCGCGGAGAACTTCCCCAAACTTTTATTCACCCTCTCTCAGTGCAGGATCACAAGAGCGAGAGGTTGAGGAGTCTACTCTCCTGTTCGCCATTGCACACCGATGTTAGGGATGGAATATACTATGATGCGGCGTAGCAGCAAAATGTAGAAAAAACCATAACTCGTGTACACCTTCTTAGAAATTCCCAAACCAAGGGGATTCCCCGTATAGCGGTCTATGATGCACTTTTTCATGAGGGAGGTGGCCTCTATTTATTGGGAGGAAAACCCACTGCATCCTTATCCATTAGCCATACAAAACTAATAGATGGTGTACCCTTAAAGTGGCAATGGGCTTTTGAGATTTATTTAGATTTATTTATTTGAGCCATGCCCAATAATCTAACACAATGAAGGCACGAACGAAACGTGAGGGGGATGTGATGGTTCTATCCCATCCCATTTGGAAACCCGACCCTACCTAAGAAAAAGCGGTAGAGGGCCTTCCCATCTCAGCTAGTTCTTCAGACCAAACCGACGGTGTTCCACTTTTCTTTGACGTTTAGTGTTGTTCTGCTTGATTGGTTGGCCATTATTATTTTCCTATATGCACTACAGTTGAAAAGAAAAGCAAGAATGACAATTTGTGACGCAATTTCACTTTTCACTAGCCACCAGTGCCCGCGCTTCACTGTGGATGACCAACTGGAATAGAACTAAATTGTAAAGATCATAAACAGTACTATTCTAACAAAATGCATTTTGCCTACCCTAAATCAAAGACCAAAACCAATATATGCTCTCTTTCAATGGAAGCTATATGCTTTCTCCCGGCATTGTTGATTCCTAAACTATGTGTGAGGTTTCTAGTGTGTGAATTGTGATGGTTTGGCCCCTAAAGCATGCAGACACATGGAAAATAGAATATGAAAAGAAAATCCTCATTTACATTGCATTGTGAGCAGTACTTGTTTGGGTTTCCTATTATCTCAAATCTCAAGTCAAACTAAAGTAAATAAATTTCATGCAAATGCATGTGGTAGACCGTAGACGCTAGTAAGAAGTACCACTCTGCAATATCCAAAGAATGTAAGCTACAAGCAATATGTTTCAAGCAGTTAGCACACCAAGTAGTCAACCAGGGCAAATGTGGAGCATAGGTGCATTGGAACGAAAGGAGCACCATGCTTTATATAGGTAGGACAAGGAATCCCGACCGAACAACCAGTAGCAAATGACAAACAAAAAATGAAACAGGGGCTAAATGATCATACTGAAAAATTATTTGTGAGATGGCTCGTCGAAAACACCCCACTCCAAGAATGCATGCACCCATGAGGCCAGCTAGCAGGATTTATGCAGTAAGTACATCACTGTAGGCAGCAAGCCTTATGGTCCTTTTTATGTACCGAGCATCTATGATGAAAGCTAGCGGCATGCATGCAATCCAAAAACATATTGGTCCCCATGCTTGTACACCCATATTGCCAACTGAATAATCCCTCTTCTGTCTGATGAGTCATCTCAATTCGACAGGGTTTGAACAATGCCTATGATAGTGACCCATCTTTGATTCCACACGATATCAGTTGGCATGTAGCAGGCTGTTGGATGTGCATGAGGGTAGCAATGCCATGATGAGTCATTTTCATTCAGCAACTCTCCAACAGTTCTCATGATGGCGACACTTCAGAGACTGCCGGAGCAGATGGAACCGTAGAATTCTCATCAGAGGGAGCTAGAATATCATGCTAACGTGGCCACGATAGCAGGCCGCAAAAACAACACGGCTTTATACTTCTAATATGCCCCACCACAGAAGCAGGCAATAGTCCTAATGGAATAATTTGGAGCACATGGCTTCAATATAGACAACATTTTATTCGTCCAATTCTTACAGCGGACCGGTGATTTCATAGAAAATGCAACAAATATTACCAAGAATCATTAAAGCTCAAAGCATGAAAGCAGCTGCAGCTATAAAAATTATCACGCTACATGAGAATAACTGGCAACCTTGGACTAAAGCCACTGCTGGCAACATGTGAATGGAGCATGGTCAGAACAATGAGCGCTTTTGTTTTTCCGTTGTCAGCACCCTATCTATATAATTTTGTAGACGAACAGCAACAAGAGTACTAAAAAAGAAATACAGGATAACGTTGAAGTCATTTTATGCTTCACTTGATCTTGTTCTCGTATCATCAGCATAGTCGCTATCTTGCATTTCATCTGAATCAGCCTGGGTATCGCCATTTGAATCTGTATCTGGGTTTGCATCCGTAATCTTTCCTTCCGGAGAGGAAGCGGCATGATTACTCCCAACCGTGCTGGTGCAGTTGTTAGCTTCCGTCATATTAGCCCCAGTATGCTTTTCAATTATTCCAGAAATAGCCAACTTTGGAGACCACTCCAGAACATCATCAATTATGTTAGAAACCTTCTTTTGGTACCTATAAACAGGGGAAAAACACAGCTAAAAGGTAGTAAAATGATTCAGAACATGAAATTGAACTTCATTGCATTGATAGACCATTTAAATTCCCTGAACAATACATTAAACAATCATTAATGATTCTCATGCAATGAACTAAGATTTCTTCTATGGCAGGTGTTACCTGCTCATAACTTAATATTGCTCTTAGGTCAGGACGTGAAACAAGACAATCTTTGCAGATAACAAATTACCTGGCTCTAGCTGCTTCATCTGGAGCATGATGCCTAAGGAGCAATATCACCAATACAGTGACAAGAGCATAGAAAAGTCTTGATGTCCACTTTGGCCGATCTCCTTCATCCTTTTCAGGCCAAAAACGAACGAGTTCTCTAAACGTTGTCTCCTCTGCATTTATATTGGGGAAGAACCACACACGTTTCCCAAGAAGAACCCATAGAACGCCAAAGATAGCAGCTCTTACTGCAATTCCATGGAAATAGAAGTCATGGGTTATTTGGGACACAGCAAAGCTAAAACAAAAACAAAGTTGATTTAACAAAATAAATAACTCAAGTAGTATGTACTTCACATTGCCCACATCACATGCGACCCCACCATCAGCAAACAGCAATACAGCAAAAACAAGCACGACGAACAACAATAATAGTAAATGGGAAAAGGTAGTCTTGTTGTGTCTGAACATATTATTACTGGCAAGCCATCGCTCATTGCTCTCTATTAATACAAATAATCATCATATACCCAAAGACAGCAAACATGAAGGATTTGAAACATGTTTACTGATTTACATAAACTTCTATTTTATTTCAAAATAGAACAGACCAGAATTTGCCTAAAAATATCTTAAATTGAAAAATGGTAAGAACTCAACAACCAATATTTAGTGGGAAATGAAACCGGAATGATATTATTCATTATGAGATTCTTTTGGCAAACAGATCTTTTTCAGGAAAAGTTGTACTTTTATCATAGGCTTTCTAAACAAAATGGCATCAGGAAAATCACAAACAAATAATTTCTACCCCGGCTTCAAAACATCATGCAAACCAAACATAAATTGTGAGTTTCAAGTGATAATATACAGCTACCAATTTTATTACTCCCTCCGTCCTAATATATAAGGTGTAACTACTTTTCTCTGCTGTCCCAAAATACAGAGCGCCTCCTTCTTGGCCCCAGTGTAATCAATGACTATTGGGTGTAAATAGCATATTTATTATGTTTTGTTCCTTTCTATTGGCTGCTAAAGTATAATTAAATGTGTTTATTGGTTTTTGTGCTGAAGGAGTTACGCCTATTGTGGGACGGAGGGAGTAGTAAATACAAACTCCCACCAGAAGAGATTGATCATCAGCCAAATATCACTGGTAAACCTAACCTATCGGGTGGATCCAGTAGAAATTCTAACTAGTATGTCTAAAAGAAATTTGGATGTATTCGCATTGTAAGGGTCAAGACAACTGAAAATTTGTTGTGATGAAACCAGTGAATAGCTACTCAAGTTGTTTGCTCGTGCTCTGACACATCAAGTCTCGAGATTGAAAAACTAACCAAGCTTTTATTTACTTTTAACAATTGGTGCACTGAGGTTTGGGCCGCACCCTAAAGTGTGTGGTGCAAATAGCACTTCAAAGATAAATAAATTGAACATCTTGCACACTATGTTACACCGACCCCGACACGGGTGTCCGACACAATACGTGTCGGGCACAAGGATACGCCAATTTTTCAAAAATATCGACACGTCGACACAGCATATATAAAAATAAATAATAGAGTAAATTACATCCATCATACAACAACTTGTGGTGTTGTATCATTTTAGTCCAACAAATAGCAAACTATGTAAATGGATACACGAACTTGTCAAATGCGTGCATATACGGTCATATGTGCTCCAGGTAGATGTGTTTTTACCGCTGTGGTACGTAACCTGAAAGGTTGTATGCATGTAACCCCCTATATTTCTCTCCCTTCTCATTTAATTCTTAATCATGCACATAAATCTTTTTTTCCGTTTGTGATAATGTGTGACAACAGAGAGTGTACAGCAACTTACATGTTGATCTAATTTTAACCTCGTATATGTGTGTCATATATATGGAGCCCAAAGTTAGCTTTTAAATTCCTATAATTTTCTGTAGTTGATTATAATAATAAGATAAACCTCAGTACTAAGTATATATGTAGCATTTACTTTTTTAAAAAAAACTTTACTTCTATGTAGGCGGTAATATTTTCGGTTCCATAAATCATATTATTTATCAACATTTAGAGACTAACACAAAAAAAAAATTTATATTTTACTTCCAAAACAAGAAGAGCTAATAAAGTGTACAGTAGACACAACAACTTTGAAGTGACTTTCTCATTGAACTCTGATTTAAAAACTAGATAAAACACCTTTATTAAAGTAAAAAAAAGAGATGAGAAGCTGGGACGAAAATAAGGGGCCACATGCATAAAACTACCCACTTCATGTGCTACCATGGCAAAATACATCACAATGGCGTATTTGTGACCGTATAGCACACATTTGACAAGTTTGTGTATCCAATTGCACGTTTTTCTAGTTGTTGGACCAAAATGATACAACCTTACAAGTTGTTGTATGATGCATGCAATTTAATCTAAATAATACTAACAAGAAGAGAGCGTTAGTAAAATCAGTAGCCTCCCACCCTCCTCACACTTCTAGCAGCGTCTATATTTGCTGGGGAAAAACAGCAACAGGTGTGGCTGCCTAGATAGGGGTACCATTCCCACAACCAAGCTTGTCTTTCTTGGTCTAGGGGTGTCATGGCCGAGTTAGGGAAGTGTCGGAGAGGTGTCGGAAATTAAATGTATTTGTTTTTAATGTTTAATTTGTCGATACTTCCCCGACACGTATCGGAGAAGTGTCGGAGTTGGACACGGTGTCCGACACGTACACGTGACTTCCTAGAAGTGTCTGTATCATAGCTTGCACATGGTAGAACCTATCCACCAAGCTGGCTATGTGGCTTTTAGTTAAAGCATGAATCTTTGTCACTTTATTATATCACATGACCATTCATTTGAATTTCAAATCTTGGTTTTAGAAATCTGAGAAAAGTTCTTAATTTATCCAGTAACCGGATTTACCAGTGACCCCAGGTAAAATTTTCCTGGAAGTGTCTGTATGGCTTGCATCGTTTCATATGACTGCCACAGCACAGCATTGGAACTACATGTTAGAATGGGATATGGGTGTTCTAGCTTGGCAGGAGTTCAAGGATTTGTGTCATCAGCAATTTGGTTCTGCAGTTGGTACAAACCACCTTGAAGATCTGGCCCGTCTTCCGTTCCGTACCACTGTTGCTGATTACCAAGAAGCTTTCCTAACTCTCATGGGCCCATGCACGTTATCTGACACCGGAGCAACAAGTGCAGCTATTTACTGGACGATTACCTAAGACTATCAAGGTGGATGTAGAACTTCATTCCCCGACTGATCTTCAACGTGCCATGGCTCTCGCTCGGGCATATGAGCGCTGAGCCTCGGCATTGTCAGCCTCAGGCACTGCCAAGGCGTCCCAGGTACAGGCAAGTTTCAGCAGTACCCGGGTGCCGGCCTCACTACATCGTCAACCAACATAACGTTAGTCTCACCTTCACAAACCGGCCTGACACCAACACCTCCACCTTCCAGACCATTCAAGAAATTAACACCGGCTGAAATGGCAGAACGACGACGTCAAGGCCTATGTTACAATTGCGATGAGCAGTATGTTCGGGGTCACAAATGTCCTCGCCTCTTTTACTTGGAAGTTACTGATTTTCGTGGAGGATGAACCACTACTTGCTGATGAGCAAGACGGCACACCAGAAGAAGAGACTCCACGGTTTCGCTCAATGACATCATGGGCATTCGAACAGAGGATAAAATGCAAATCCAGATTCGTTTGGGCAATCACACGTATGTTGCCCTCCTGGACTCGGGCTCAACTCACAACTTTGTCAGTCAACAAGCGGCTAGACAAGTGGGAATTCAATTTGGGGCCAGCACAGGTGCAAGAGTGACTGTGGCGAATGGTGATCGTGTAGCCTGCAGTGGCCTGGCCCGTGATGACATGGTGTTATTCCATTCCTTAGGACTGTTATGACATGGTGTTAGGGGTAAAATTTCTGCGCACTTTGGGTCCCATCCTGTGGGATTTTGATGATTTGTGCATGTCGTTCTGGCACTTTGACAAAAGGGTATTATGGAAAGGCATTGGCTCCACTCGCTGGGACATCCCGCCCACTGGTCGTGTTCATGCCATGCAACATTCTGAATCTGAATTATTGGAAAACTTACTCCACATGTATTCTCAGATCCGGTGGGATTACCTCCACAACGTAGTTGTGACCACCGTATTCATCTTAAAGGCAATGGCTGAACCAGTGGCAGTCAGACCTTACAGGTACCCACAACTTCAGAAGGATGAGTTGGACGTTCAGTGCAAGACCATGCTTGAACAAGGTATCATACAACCTAGCACATCTCCATTTTCAGCCCCTGTTTTACTAGTTAAAAAACAAGGTGGCTCGTGGTAATGTTGTGTTGATTATCGTGCCTTGAATGCTGCCACCGTGAAGGATAAGTTTCCTATACCTGTTGTTGAAAAACTCCTTGATGAGCTGCATGGTGCCAAGTTTTTCACTAAACTTGATCTGAAGTCGGGTTACGTACAAAGTCAGGGTCCATCCGGATGATATAGCAAAGACAGCATTTCGAACCCATCATGGTCACTTTGAGTTCCTAGTCATGCCTTTCGGCCTGTCTAATACTCCTTCGACATTTCAAGCACTCATGAATCTGGTATTGCAACCTTTTCTTCGTCAATGTGTCTTAGTGTTCTTAGACGATATCCTTATTTACAGTCGTACATACACTGAGCACCTCCAACAAATTCGAGCTGTCTTGGAGGTTTTACACGCCAACCAGCTTCATGTCAAACGCTCCAAATGCTCCTTTCCCACTGACTCGGTTGCGTATCTTGGCCATGTCATTTCAGCAGCTGGGGCTGCCATGGATTGCAGCAAAGTGCAAGCAGTTACCACCTGGCCACAACCTCGATCAGTTCGGGCATTGCGTGGATTTCTGGGATTGGCAGATTATTACCGCCGCTTCATACACAATTTTGGGTCCATTGCAACCCCTTTAACCCAATTGCTCAAGAAAGAGGCGCTTCAGTGGTCAAAGGCCGCCCTCACGGCTTTCACCGAGCTCAAGCAGGCATTATCAACTGCACCAGTCCTCCAATTGCTGGATTTTGATCAGGAGTTCATAGTATAATGTGATGCGTCCGGAACGGTTTTTGGAGCCGTGCTTCACCAAGGTCAGGGACCAATTGCATTTTTTAGCAGGCATTTTGCTGCCCGTCACATGAAAATAGCAGCCTACGAGAGGGAGCTGATTGGTCTCATTCAAGCAGTTTGACACTGGAGGCCATATCTTTGGGGCAGGGCTTTTCTTGTGTACGGACCATTATGTACTAAAATTCATGTTAGACCAGAGATTATCAACAAGCCCTCAACACCATTGGATCAGCAAGCTATTTGGCTGACTTTAGAGTAGAATACAGACCGGGCAAACTGAATACCGTGGCTGACACGTTGTCAAGACGTGAAGCCGACATAGGGACTGCTCATGCTTTTCCAGCCCATCTTTCACCCTGTATGACGATATCAAACAAGAGATCGCTTCCTCACCAGAGATGACGGCTGTGTGTGATGACATTGTTCAACTCAAAGGACTCATCCTTCACTCCAACCGCATTTTCATTCCACCTGCATCGACCCTGATAGACACTGTTCTTCATCTGCCACATACAAACAGTCATGAAGGTACCCAGAAAACTCTGCAACGTCTCCGGGCCTCCTTCTATGTCGAGCATGATCGGCGTCTCGTTACTGAGTATGTGAGAACCTGTGCAGTATGTCAGCGGAACAATGTGGAGTCCTTGCATCCAGCCGGTCTTCTACAACCATTACCTATTCCCAGCGGAACAAAGTGGAGTCCTTGCATCCAGCCGGTCTTCTACAACCATTACCTATTCCCTCCAAGATATGGGCTGACATCTCCATGGATTTCATAGAAGCTCTTCCACGAGTTCATGGTAAGAGTGTGATTCTTACAGTGGTTGATCGGTTCTCAAAATTTGCTCGTTTTATACCACTTGGCCACCACTATACTGCTGCATCGGTTGCAAGGGCTTTCTTCCAGGACATTGTCAGACTTCATGGGATGCCTGAATCTATTGTTAGGGATTGGGATCCAGTGTTCACAGGTCATGTTTGGCGTGATCTTTTCAAGCTTGCTGGGGTCCAACTCAAGATGAGCACAGCATTCCACACACAAAATGATGGGCAATCTGAGGCTGCATCACCGGTGATAGACCAAGAGCTTGGCTCGAGTGGCTTCCTTGGGCAGAATACTGCTACAACACTGCCTTCCATTCCGCTCTATGCACTACACCACTCCAAGTGGTCTATGGCCAAGCTCCTCCAACAATGCCCCCATATAAACCTGGTAGTGCTCATACAGAAACAGTGGACCGAATGCTTTCTGATGGACTCTTTCCTCACCGAGGTTCGCTCTCGCCTACTGCAAGCTCAAGAATATGCACGCCGTTACTATGATGCCCATTACCGTGAGCTGGAATTCAACGTGGGCAATTTGGTCTGGCTTCGCTTATTACACAAACCTACTCAGGCCCTGTTTGGGACAGCTTATGGACTGCTTCCATTGGATTTAATCTGCGTCGGGAGCCCAAACGGCCCGCTTCTCCATCCACTTCCTATGAACACAATTGTGGAGGACACGGTCTTTTGCTTGCAACGCAGAAGCGACCGGAGAGAAGCTTCTCTCCGATGCGAGACACGTTCCGCCCGCCCGAGCTCGTGCCTCCCTGCCGCTGCTGCCGACCGGCGTCGGCTGCCCCGTCCTCTCCACCGTGTCCACCCGCCGCGCCATGCCGACCCCGCCGCTTGCAATCCTTGCCGTCACCGGGGAAGATGACCACGCTCGCAGATGCCCTTGCCGCCGCCGCTCATGGGGCTCGCCGGGGTGGGGCGGAGCTCGAGCTCGCTAGCCCGCACCTGCTAGGGGTTCTATGGCGGCGCCGCTGAAACCGGCCTCACCCTCCTCGATTCGGCTCGCTGGCCGCCATCGCCGCCGTGGCCGCCATCCTCAATTCGCCACGCCGCGGCCGCCATCCTCGATTCCAGCCCTGCGGGCGTCGATGAAGAGCTGCGGGGCATCGGAGAAGGGCTGGGCGGCGTCAGAGATGGTCTAAGCGGCGAGCGCAGCGGGCGGCGACGAGCTCGGCTAGGGAACGCGAACGCGATTTTTCTCGGCGCGATTCTATGCACCACCGCTTCTCCTTGAAACCTGACGTTGGAAAAAAGCGATTCGATCTGCAGCTGTCCCAATCGGGGCCTCAATCCCTCGTATCAAGACCCAAAGGCAAGTTATCCCCAAGGTATGCCAGACCTTTCAAAATAGTGGAAAAAATTGGCGTAGTAGCATATCATCTGCAGCTCCCCGAAGGTGCTAGAGTTCATTATGTGTTCCACATTGGGGTGCTGAAGCCGTTCCAAGGAACACTGCCCCAGAGCACGCCCCAGCTCCCTCCTATCAGCCATGGCAGAATCCTACAGCGCCAGAGCGTGTGCTTGGCTCCAGTATTCGTCGTGGCACCTGGCACATCTTGGTTCAGTGGCATGATCTCTCTGCATCCGAGGCCACCTGGGAACCCGTTGAGGTATTTTGCAATGAACATCCATCATTCCAGCTCGAGGAAGAGCTGTTTGTCAATGGGGGGAGAGATGTTGTGCACGTACACAAGAGGAAGGAACACCAGACCAGTGGCTGAGAAGAGCGACAACGGACTGATGGTCTATAGTAGTCGCGACACCACGTTCAGTCGTGGGAGGGCCGAGGCGCCTCAGCGCTTGAAGTTTAGAATAGAAGTTTCCTTAGATTGTAAATCAGTTGTCTTATTTCCTATATGTACTGAACCTTGTGATTGTAATCGGTAACTGGAGATTGAATCTAATCTCTCCCGTTCTCCCAGCCCTCGTGTTCGTTCGCTTGTGTTCGCTCCCAACGCCGGCTGCCAGGACGGCTTCTTCCTCTCACCGCCGCCGTGGTTCATCCCCACAGCCACCCACTGAGCATACGTACAACCCCCGCCGTAGCCCAAGTCCCAACAGAAGTAAATGTAGCATTCCATCTAATGCAAGATCATCAAGGCATTCCTATTACTTGTGACTTAGCGTAGCCATTTGTGTTTCTGGAATACTCCCACCAATACAAAATATAAAGTCTTTTAGGACTATGTTGATAATGATAATAAAACTTCTATGGACTTAGATCATGAATAAATCAAGTCATATTGATTCCACCTTGTACACTTTAAATGTCCTAAGACACATACTTTTGGATCACAGGGAGTATACAATGGCCTTGTTTGTTTCTGCGTCCTCAAAAACTCTCACGGATGAAAGCCCACAGGGGCAGCTCACCCAGGAAATGCATCTGCATGTCGCTGTTTCAAAAACAGCAGCCAAACGTAGCAGCATTTGCTCATAGCACTTTGGTAGGTCCACTATATTATATAGTGATACTTTTAAAATTTTTGAAAGCAACACGGTCAAACATAATATAGTCTGCAAATAAAGCTGTAACTTTAATTTTTGGTCTACTAAGTAATGGATGTTTTTTTATGTAGGTAACATGTTTTCATATCTCATTTATTATAAATAACAGGCAAGCAACATAATCAAAAATGCATAATGACTAGGGTGTGATATCAGAAGATAGGCATACATAACACAGGCAAACAATTGTCATGAATTACTCAAAGAGGTCAGAGGTGTAACGAGCAAAGTATTGTGATGTTGGAAGTGTGCACGCACAACGCAGCCAAAAGACTGTCAGCATGGATGGGTGGTAAACAACTTTCACAAATTAAACAACAGCCTTGAAAGAAAGTACACTCAGAGGAGGAAGAGAGATCTTACGCAAAAGAATGGAGACAATGCAAAGTAGAGCTCCAGCACACGAGTACAATACAACAATCTTGCATTGGTATGGGTAGACCGGAAATAAGCAAACTGCCAGTGCAAAAAGAGGCCAAACAAATGAAAGAATTGTCTGCCACAAGGTCCGCCTTTTGAGAAACATCCAAGCAAAGAAACCATCATTTTCAGTAAACACTTGTTCCTGTAAGTAAAAATCAAATCCACTTACATACGATAAGAGCATGCTAAAGAAGAGAGTAACACTGTAAAAAATTCTGTTGCAAATTGTTATACGTAACCTAATTCTATCAAACCTATGATACGGAATATTAGGTACAAAGACATTTGTGAAGCAAACACCTCCTTTCAATTGTCAGCTATCAAAAAGATGAGAAAATATTGTTTGATTTAGGACAGATGAGTTCGGTATAACAGTGGAATACATGATGGACCTCTAACGGCATTTGATTTGACATCAATCTCATTCCACAAACACAAACGAAAATACATACAATGAAGAAAGATGCATGATCAATCCTAATTAAGTAGCACCAAAAGGATCTCAACTCATTCCAATATGAGGATAACGGAACAGATCGAATTAATCAGAATTGAAAAATAATAAAAGGAAAGAGTACATAATGTATTTTGGTCACTGCCTCAGTACAGCAAAATTGAGATTTTTCAATGTTTCATCTTATATTGAAATCCCAACGATATTGATGCTTCCAAGTACTTCTTACTGCCAATTTGTAGCAAATAAAGCTGCTAAGAAACTACAGGAACTATGGAAAAAGATGACAAATGTCTGTTTCTTGCACCTCTTTTACTCCCATATTACCACATTTCATGATTATTGGAGCAGAACAAAGCCATTACTTCATCATAAGAAAACCTTTATTTGACATCATGAGAATATAAATGATGCGACATTCAAGTAGAATTGCTGAAACTGTGGATAAAGATAAGGTAAACTTCCAGGGCAGTAAGTCAACTGTATGTCACTTGCCCTTCGCTGTGTGTTATCTGATTTCTAATCATCTATCAATAATTTCAAAGCACTTAGAGCTGTTAGGGTGCCTTTAAAATGTGCCTTTGCATAAAAGGGTGTCTTTCCTTGCAAAAGTATAATGGATTTGAAACATCTGTCGCTTCACATTAAAGGTGTCTAACTGTACCATATCTGAAGTTTCTAAAATCGTGATTTCTATTATTATTAATGCTTTTGATTATGATGATTAGAGACGACACAGTGTAATGTAAATGCAGCATTAACAGAATTCAAGAACAAAGAATGGGTGTAGAAACCACGATATTAACAAACTATCTAAACCAACAGAACGAGAAGAAATATATCTGTTACATTTTATATAAATAGCATACAACACTTACATTATGTATCTCCAAATGAGCAGGCCATGATGATAATTTTTTCTTGCCAGGCCTGACAGTTTTCATAACTCGGTCACATCTTATCACAAGGTTCTTGGTCAGCAAAGTGTTAACAATGTCCTCCACTTCTAAATCTTTATCTGGTCCTAAAATTTCCCTGACTTCTGGATGATTCTTGATGAAGCTGTTGAAATCTTTTCCACGAAAATACTCCACTCGTGTTTCTTGCATGATTGCCCATCTTGATTCTAGTTGTTTATTATCCCTAACCTTCTCAGCAAACAATTGATAAACATCTTTCTTCGGAGCAGATTTCTCCTACATGATAGAACATCAGTCCATCAGCTTTAGAGAACAGAAGATAGAAAATGAGTATGTTTCTAAAATTTTCAGCATGGAATCCAATTTGAAGCGAAAAGACCTAGAGGGAAATTAATTTAGTTAGAGAGGGTTTTAAAGTGTGGGTTTGTCCTAGCCTATGTAACTCGTCAATTTAAGCTCGGGCTTTGCTCCTGAACACCGTACAGCTGGTAAGATCAGCACAAATTCTTTGCTTTCAATAAAAAGCAGAGCCTGCAATGGTCTTTGGTCTAAAAAAAGAGAAATTAATTTCAAGCAAAATACTAAACCAATTCCTGAGTGATGATACATGCAAAATGGGACCCCAGACTAAGGTTGCCTCAAGGAAGTGAGGATCAGAACCAACCTCCTAGTACCATCTGGAAATTTTTAATTCAAATCAACAAGAAAACGCTTGCAAACCATGACTACTGTGAGTCGGCCTGGCTTACGGAACCAAAATCTGCTCACAACTATGAACTCCAAAGGACCCAACTAGACATGCCGCGATTTGCTCCAGATCTAAAAAATCATTAAAAAAAAGATCGACCATCCAACAACCATAAGAAAACCCTCATGAAATTCAGCAAAACCGCATCGCATGATTCGAGTCTTCGGGAGCAAACAAAGATGAATCTACCGGCCGCACCCCTTGAAAACATACCACAATGCTCGGCACGACTGCATCTAAACTAAATCTATAAACCCCACGGATGGCAAGGCGTCCAGCTAATCAGACCTAGGGTAAGGGATCGAGATGACCTGAGGCGTGGCACGGGAAGAGCGGGAGACGGGGCCGCCCGCCTTCTTCCCCTTGTCTTTGTCCGCCGACTTGGCCGCCGTGGCCTTGGCTCCCTTGCCCGCCATCTCGTCGGAGAGAGGCGGGACCTTTACCCCGACGGAGAGCGCCGGATCGGAGCGCCAACCCGGTGGATCTCAGGGCCGATTCGAGTACAAAATTGGGGATAGGGGACTTGGGCTCGCAACCCCGTCCCACGTGAAATAAGGGAAGCTAGAGACTATTTTGCGTTTTACGATGGTTTTTTGAAACAAAAGGCAAAAAGCTTTGCTGATTCCCTAATAATTGTTTAAAATGAAATATATAGACACATTTTTACATGGGAAACCTCGAGAGCAACTCCACAGGGACATATCTGGTGGAAACCAACCTCCTGTAAAAACTATGAAAACTTCAATATGGGTCAAACGATGTTGATCCAAGGGCACGTTCACGGGAGGTGGGATGGGTGATTTGCAAAGCTCAGAGGAGGTGGGAGGGTAATTTGCAAAGATAGTTATGTAAATCACCTTTCTCACCTCCTCTGAGCACGCGCCTTAGATCAATAGTGTGTGGTTCAAATTAAAGTTATCATAGTTTGCACGGTAGGTTAGTTTTCATAGAATACGTTGTGGTGTAAACAAGGCTCATACTCTATATTTTGAGGTCGAGGCCAAGAAATAAACTCTAGTAGGGCCTCCTTATTTGGATGGTTTCAAAATTCTCCCCCACCATACCCTCCAGCATGAGGGCTCTCTCGAAGCCGACATCCTTGTTTCTGCGTATTTTGTTTCGGATAACGAATTTTAATATGGTATATTTTCATGTCATAGAAATATTTATATTTAAATAAGAATCATGTGATATGAATGAAATACATAATGAATATGCTAATATATAAGAGAAAATCGAATAGGGGTGGAGATCAAGAGGCTCTTGTTGGAGTTGGGTATAAAGTACATGGCCGTCAAAAAATGTTAGGAGCCCCTGATTAGAGAATAGGTCCTCTAGTTTAAGGGCTATTGCTAGAGAGATGCTCTAATAGAAAAGCTCTCATCCCTACCTACCTCCACCCACGCCTCGCCTCCTCACACCTCTTAGCAATGTCGTCTGCCACCATCATTAGTGGTCGACTTCCTCGCCCCCACAGTCGGCCCCAGCCACTAGGGGTATGTAGGGCCCGTGACACCCTAAGAGGGAGGTGTGAATTAGGTGTCTCTAAAACCTAAGGCTCTAATTGCACATATAAAACCTATTTCAATTTCTATCTAAATGTGCTCTATGTTTTCTCTATGTGTTGTTATCTCTATCGCTATAAAGTTTTGCACCCAAGGTCCAATCCTATACTAGCATGGCAAGTCTAGGAAAGGTAAATGTGGAAAGTAGTGCAAGTAAGTAATGCGGAAAGTAAATGGTAGATATGCAAACTCTCAGCACATCGATTTTTACCGAGGTATCGGAAAGCTCACGAGCTTTCCACTAATCCTCGTTGTTGGAGCCCCTCTTAAAGGGAATGCTCGCGCAAGGGCATAAACTCCCCGCTCGAGTAACTCCATGGGTGACCACGGTACTTCCCCACGTGCAAGTGGGTCTCCGCTCGTCCCTCCCCAAATGCTTCTCATCGCCTTCACTTGGTAGATCTTCGGCCAAAACGCCAAGGGCCTCTCCTCCCTTGCACAAGCACCGGCGGCCTCTCCACAAACTCGGTTGGAGGGTCTCGCAAAACTACAAGCCCATGATTACAACACTTGGTGCGTGCAAGCACCAGTAAGCAAAGAGGTATGCAAACCTCGCTAAGCTCTAGGCTAAGCACCTAAGAGTTGAGCTAAAAGGTCTAGACTAGCACTAATCACTTTGTTAATTACCTAGATCTTCTAATTAGCACTTTGGTGGTTTGAGCTCTTGAAAACGTGTGGAACACTTGCCTATAGCTTCTCCCAGTTCAAGCACACTTCAAATGGCTGAGGCAACCCATATTTATAGCCCCAACCAAAGGAACTAGCCGTTATGTAGCCGTTGCACATTTTCTGCGTACCGTCGACTAATTCGGTGGGTCCCCGTCGAAATAGTCGTCGCCAAACAGAGCCAAACGCACTTCCGGCCTTCAATACCGTCGACTGATTCGATGGGCCTGTTTAACATTTTTGTTCCACTGATTCAACATTTCAGTTGCACTGATTCAACATTTCTTCTGTGCATTTTCAACATTTGCCTTCCGATCGCCTTTAGCACCGTCGATTGATTCGACGGGCACCCCATCGAATAAGTCGTCGCTTTCCAGAGGCAAACACACCTTCCACCTTCAGCACCATCGATTGATTCGACGGTTCTGCCTTCAACATTTGATTTGCACTAATTCAACATTTATGTTTCATTGATTCAACATTTTGTGTCTTCTATCTCAACATTTCAGACGACTATGATTTCGATATTAATCACTTGGATGTTGAATATCATTTGGATAGCTTCCAAAGTATCCTTGGGACCTAATAATATCTACAAAGGTGCATCTCAACAAACACATTAGTCCCAATGGTTATATTGTCAATTAATCACTAAAATCACAAATAATGGCCTAGGGCCATTTTCCTTACAATCTCCCCATTTTTGGTGATTGATGACAACACAACCAAAGCAAGAGATAAAAGATATTAAATCGAAAACAACTACTTGCTAGGATACTATGCAAGAGCAAGAACATATGTATTCAAGGTACAAATTGAAACAGTTATTTGAAATGCTTGAAAGACTTGAGTTAGTTATACCTTGCTCTTACCAATCCCCCTTGTGTGGTCAATTTGGACATAAGGCTCCCCCTTACTCCAATGCCACTTTTCTCCATTTTTTGGACCAAATTTCTTGCAATATCCCCCAAGCTTGAAGTCTACAGTCTCCCCTACACTTACGGTTCTTGCTTTCTTGCATCCTCCCCCTTAAGGTAGGCTCCCTCTTAAGGTGTACTTGCTTTGGTCACTAGAATTCTCCCCCTTTGAAATCAAACACCAAAAAGGAAGACATCAAATGCACAAGGGAGAGTTCCATAGAACATGAACACATAACATAAACTAAGCTCCCCCTAAGTGTGTGCATATGTATGATAGAGAATGAACCATATGCACAACGAGTCAATTAAGACAAGATGAGGAGATTAATCTATATTATGTATGGAGATAGCTTATATGGAATAAGATGCATGATATCAATGAAGGACAAAGATACCAATGGAACATTGTATCACTTGAAGATTAAGTCTTGCATATCTCCGGGGATCGTTCCAATGTGAGACTAAACACATGATAGACTTGCAAAATATGTTAGTCTCAAAATCACAAACCATAAGATAGCTCCCCTAAATGTGTGCATACAAGCAATTGAATTACTTGTGAGAGACATGCACTAGTCAATAACAACATTGGGAAGTATCCTATAGCTTGTAAATTTGGCACACATGATATGTGAAATAGAGTTCTAGGTGCCATTTTCCTACAACTAATAAACCATGCAAATTGCCATATGAAAGAAAGCTAAGCAATGCAAAAGAATAGAGATACAAACATACAATCCTAGACATGAAAAGGGACTAGATGCTAATTGAAATTGCATGAATTTAAATCTAGTTACCTATGTTACCTTAGGAGGATTTGGGTATAGGATTTATCATAATTTCCAAAATACTCCAAATCTTGATAAGCTTGGCTCTTTGCTTGAATTGCTCTCCTCTTGTGGTGAAGCCTCCAAATCCTCCTGTGACCCTCGGACTCTAAATCACCTTTGGAACCCAAACCTTCATGGTAGCAATGATCTCTTTGGGCACCCAAATAGGTTGGTTCCACCCCTTTCTTTGCTTGTCGAGCAAGTGAGCCACCACTTTGTCATTTTTCTTCTTGAGTAGGTATGGTGTGCTCTTTACCTTGTCAACCTTCAAATAGGGCTTGGTATTGGGAGTGATCTTCTTCTTCTCTTCCTTCTTCTTCTTCTTGCACTCATAGGATGTAACACCCTGAAAATGCCTATTTAAAAAAAATTAGTAATTAATTGGTTTTCCTAGTAAAGTGCTCATAAATAAAATAGGAAAATAAAATTTTTGAATAAATAAAACAAATATAGGAAATAGAAACATTATTGTTGCATTCATGCTGGTGCATTTATTTTTGTTTGTTGAATTCAAATTTGAATTTGAATTCAAATGAGTGTTTGAATAAAAGAAAAACCTTTTCTTTTTCTCTCTTTTTCTCTTTCTCCTTTCTCCTTTCAGCCCAGCAGCCTTTCTCCTTCTCTTTTTCCCGCGCGGCCCATCTCCCCTTTTCTCTCTTCGCGGCCCGTTGCGCAGCCCAGCGCTGCAGCCCACCACGCCGGCCCAGTTCCTCCGCGCCAGCCCCGCCTCCGCTGCGGCTGACAGTGTGGCCCCACCCGTCAGCGTCTCTCCTCCCTCCGCTCCGCGCCTTCCTCTCTCCCTCGCAGTCACTGACAAGCGGGGCCCGCTTGTCATCTTCTTCCCCCACCTCCAGCCGTATGCGGCAGGGACTCCACCGCGCCGCGCCGCCACGAGTCTCCCCTCCGTTCACGACTCCTTCCGCGGCTTGGCGCGCACGCCAAGGAGCTTGAAGCTCCATAAATAGCCGCCCCTAGCCCCCTCGTGCCATAGCCCCAGGAGCTTTCGCGCTCAAACCCTAGCGCCGACCTTGAGCTTGCGCCGCCGCTTCCAATCTTTTGCTCCGCCGCCTCCTTGCTGCCAAAAGATTGCCGCGGAGCTTCACGGTGCGGTAAGAAACTTGTAGAGCCCCTTTACCCTCCTCCTCTCGCTCTCTCGCGACTGCGCAACGTCGCCGGTGTCCACCGCTAGCCATGGCTCGTCGCCGGCCACCAGTGCGGCCTAATCCCCACTCCCGACCGGCCAAATTGATTTCCCCTTTTCCCCTCTCTCTCCCAAGCCTTGAATCCTTCAAAACGGTGCACCATAGCCCTAGTTTGAGCTAATTCCGGCAACCATCCGCCGCGGTTGAAGGCGGCGCCGCCGCCTGCGCCTTCTGTCCGGCGACCGAGCGCCCCCAACTCCCCTTAGCCTTAGGATCCAAAATCAACGGCCTGGATTAGATCTATCCTAGGTCAAACCGGTCGTCCCCAGTCAGCCGTGCCGTTTTGCATAAAAGCCCCTGCGTTTTTCAAAAATCAACCCGCGGTCCACCTCTATTCAAAAGTATTTACAGTTTAGTCCTTTTTCTTTCGTTTTAGCCCCTGTCCTTTTGAAAAATAATGCCCGCCGTCCTAGATGGCAGTTTTACACCGCAGACCTTGTGTTTTTATACAAAATTATGTTTTAGGTCCCTGGTTTCTTTCAAAAACACCCCTGGAAGCCTAAAATCCTTACCAGCAAGCCCCTAGAGCCCGTTTTTAGCGTAGTTTCTCCGTTTTAACTCCGATTTGAGTGATTCTCGCGCTCACGTGTTCGTAGTGAAGCGTAGATTAGTTCTAAAACCTTCTTTTCATCTTTTGCTTATGTTTGGTGTACTGTTCTAATTAAATAATCTTGTTTGCATGTATGTGTGGATGCTTGTGTGGTGGTTTGATGTGAGTAGTTGCTGAGCCGTTCGAGTACGCCGACGACTCCGTTCCTGAAGATCAAGTGCAGCAGCAGTTCACTGAGGAAGGCAAGTATAACACGGACCATCCTTGTTACCTATACACCATTTAATCACCCAAACTCATGTGCATGTGTCTAATACTGTTAACCACTAAGGATGTTCCTAGTCTTTATCTTATTCCTTGTTACCCAGGGTGTTATGCATTATGGTTAGTCTATGCTACGCGCTGCAACCAACATTTACTTTTATTTGTCAATATTGAATTAATGGTTCACTTCAATGATGATTAAAAGATGCTTTTTAACAACATGGTACGGGGAACTAGAGCATGTGCTGTGTGCTTTGTTCTAGTGTCTCTATAAGGTTTGATCTAGGGAATTAGAACATGTGCTTTGTGCTTTGTTCTAATGTCTCTCCATAAGGTCCGGTTCTTAAAGCGACAACCCAGGAACTTGTTCGCCGCCGTTGGAACTATAATGGCTCTGGTCTTGGATGATTAACTTGTACGTCTCTAGCTCGCCAGTGGTTACCGAAAGGCGTATGTGGGGTGCATGGGTGAGAGTATAGTTTGATCCATCGAGGACGGTTTTATCCGTTGGCTATGCCCCGTTAGGCAAAGTCCCGTGATGTAAGCGCCCGGTGTACGGCAGCTTCACACGTTGCGATGATTGCGCTCTCGCTCTGGACGCCATTGACCCCCTCACGTTGCGCCCTGAGCGTACGTCAATCTCGATGCCTTGGGTTATACTGCCTATGTTGAACCAAAACGGCTACTGTGCCTGTTAGGGTGTTTTGTGAAAGTCCTCGTAACATAAGTTCTTTTGGATTTATGTGACCGGCGGGTAAAGGGCGAAACCTCTGCAGAGTGTTGATCTATCATGATAGCCGTGCTCACGGATACGAGCGGCCTGGATCCTTTTTGATTAGAAGATGATATTAGTGGTTGATGTTGGTTTGTTCTATAATCACTTACACCTTATTAATGGGTTATTACTTGGGATGCTACTCATTTGTAGTAAGTTGGATGATAATAAAATTAATCAACTAAAAGAGCTAATGCAGTATAACCGTGTCAAGCCTTTTGTCCTTGCATAACCCGTGTTATACTTGTTAAGTAAGATGGTTTACTTACACTTGCAACTATTCAACAAAATCCCGGATGGGTAACAGATGGAGCAATGAATGATCAGTCGCTTGCTGAGTTTCCGGAGGATCTGTCGTACTTCTAGCTGTGCTCAACCAGTCGGTGGTCCCTGTGGATCTGAAGCTCTACCTAGTTAAGACGTTTATTAGTATTAAGTCTTCCGCTGTGTTATTTGTTTAAGACTATGTCTTGTGTTAAACTCTGATATAAACTATTTTAATTCGAGCATTGTGTTCTCTGTGATTCAATATTTGTAATCTATATGTGTTCTGTGGACATCCTGGGCACACATATGGAAGCATTCGGATTTCTTGGAAATCTGGGTGTTACATAGGACTTGTGACCTTATTCATGGCATGAGTAGCAAGTCACGGTTGCACCCTTGTCAAGCTTCTTCACCATCTTGGGATGGTTATCTTGAGGAGGTTGTTTCTTGCTCTCACATGGCACCTCCTTATTCTTGAGCCTTGCCAAGTCCTTCTTGAGCTTTTCTACTTCTTGCTTAGGCTCTCATTTTCTTGTACAATGAGCTCATCAATTGGTTCTACAACCACATTCTCAACACAAGTCTCATTGCAAGATGGTGAGCAAAATTCATCAATTAAATCAATGCAAGAAATAGATGCATCCACTATAGGTTTTTCAATGATAGGTGAAGTGAATGCATTGTTGGATGATGCTTGTTCAAGGACCTTCAGTTTATTTGCTAGCTCATCATTGTGATTTACCACAATTTCAAACTTTTGAACCAATTCTTCATAATTGGATGATGAGCTAGCCAATTTTTCTTTAAGATCCTTGTTTTGAGTTAAGAGCTTCTTAATTGCATCATCTTGAGAGCGAATGGTATCAACAAACTCTTTAATGGAAAGAGAGGAGTCATCATCGTACAACGCTATCATCGTCGCTATCACTAGCAACATTACCTTTGGCCATGAGGCACATATGCGATGAGCTTGATGATGCTTTTCTTGATGAGGGCTTTCTTGGCTTCTCATCCAAATCACTCAAATTGCTGATGCTAGTGAATGCTTGCTTACTTCCCTTCTCCTCTTTCTCCTTCCTCTTGAGCTTGCGAGCTTTCCAACTCCTTTGCAAGGATAGGGCATGAATCACAGAAGTGTTCCTTCTCACCAAAATGATAGCAACAATATTTTCTTTGCTTTCTTCTATCATTGGTGAAGACCATGTCTTGCATGGTGATTGGAACACCCTTGGAGTTGAACTTCTTCAACATCCTCTCCATTTTCTTGATGAGCTCTTTGGATTATTCATCAAGAGAGGTGTCGCTCTCATCATCTTCATCCTCTTCCTCTTTATCACTTTCTTCTTCTTCACTTGAGCTTGATGCTTCACTTGTGCTTGAGCTTGATACATGCTTATGAGCTTTCTTCTTTTGCTTGGAAAATTTTTGCTTCTTCTCATCATCCTTCTCCTCTTCTTGTTTGCTTAATGAAGCAATTGGTTGGCTTGAGGTAGAAGACTCTTTGAGAATCTTGTTGGATAGCTCATAAGCCTTTATCTTGCCCAAAATCATGCTTGGGACGACATCCTTGAACTTTTCTTTCACGAAGAGGTAAGTGACAAGGTTTCCATATTTCTCTCTTGGAAGGGCTTGGATGATCTTTCTTGAAATGTCTTCTGTTGACGACCAAAAATGGCTTAAAGCCGATCAGGATGGGACAGCCGGTCTAGACCGCATGTACATGCGGTTAGACCGGCTGGGCCCTGTAGCCGATCTGGCAATGTGCCAGGCGGTCTAACCGCCTATCACAGGCGGTCTGACCGCCTGTCCCCGAGTCCGAGTAGAATCAGATTTTTGTACGTTTTTAGATCTGTACAAGGACTTCCTTGCGGGGCAAGACCTCCCCACCCTATAAATATAAAGGGTCGTGGCCGATTGAGGACCTTTACCCAATCGTACAAAAAATTGTCTTACTTTTTTTATCTCCAAACCCTAGCTTTTCCAACCCTTTTGCTTTCCTTCTTCGTCTCCACGACGTTTTAGGATGTTCTAAGTGGCCTTGCCGACCTTAGAACAACCCTAGGTTCGCAGCCTCCGACGGGGTCCCTCCCGAGGTTGTGATCGTAGGCTTTCGTGGCACCTCTGCTACAGGCGGTCTGACCGGCCCTGACAGGCGGTCTGACCGGCTGCTCTCAGGAGCTCCGGCGAGAAGAATTCGACGACCACGCGATCTAGCGCTTTCGTGTGTTGACCAAAAGTGAGTCAACATATTTTGGCGACTCCGCTGGGGAAAGAAATCTGGTTTTTGAAGACCGATCTACTATCCCTAGCACTATGGGCTTCAACGTTGGAGAAGACAACATCGTGACGGCCTCGCTTGAAGATCTTTCTTCCGAAGATCATGAGAGGTTTATGCAGCTCCAGAAGCACCTTGAGGCGGAGTTCTTGAAGACGTTCCGGAAAGGTCGTGAAGATCGTTTGGCGAGAAGTGTTTGAGACTTCATAATGCCTTCCTTCAAGATGAGTAAGGGGCAAATTGAGGTAATTAACAATGTAAGCACTTCTGCACCTCAACCCCCTGCATCTACTCCTATGGGTCAAAATTTTTCGGATCATGATTCATTAGTTGAACAACTATTAGAACGACTCGAAAAATTGGACGGTAAATCTATAGATACTCGTGAATTGCCTGAGCGTAATATTTTCTATGGTATGCCACCGAATTACTTTGCTGGACAGACCCCACCACCACCCAATATGTCCAGACCGAACACGGTCAATGCAAGTGGGTCGGCAGCGGTTGGGTCTACAGCCGGTCAGACCGCCAACACTGCCGGTCAGACCGCGACAGGCGGTCAGACCGTGGCTACAGGCGGTCAGACCGTCTGTTCTGGTGGTCAGACAAATTTGACCAATGCTATGGTGTTCGTGCCGGGGCAACCTTTGCCGCTGTCTACTGTTCCAAACTCGGTCTCCGCTGGCCGTGCTGGTCCAGTGGCTACAGCAGGCGCTACTTATTTCACGACTATGCATACTGCAAATTCGGGTGGTGTTCCCGATGATGTTTTCAATGCACATAGAGATTTGCAGAATAGGCAATCACCTCACTTGAATTATATGAATTCTATGCAATCTTCGGCCCAACAAGACCCCCAATGGGCCGAATTTACTAGATTCAGGGATGAATTGTCTGATGTGATGAGAAATAAGCTAGGTGTTGACTTTGGTAATACTAGAGTATATCAAAAACCTTATCATTCTAGCTTTGATACTGTTCCTTTTCCCAATGGGTGGCGCTTGCCTGATTTTGTAAGTTTATTGGAGATGATGAGCGCACCACTTGGGAACATGTTAGTCAATATGTAGCTCAACTAGGGGAGGCTGGAAACTATGAAGCATTTAGAGTACGTTTGTTCTCATTGTCACTTACTGGTACTGCTTTTGCTTGGTTTTCTTCATTAGCCCCTGGTTCTATTATGAGTTGGAATCAACTAGAGCGTAAGTTTCATGATCATTTTTATAGTGGCAATCATGAGATGAAATTAGCAGATTTAGCATCGGTTAGACAGGGTCGGGATGAGTCTGTCTCTCAATTTATGAGAAAATTTAAAGATATTAAAAACCGTTGCTTTAATTTGTCTATTTCTGAAGTTGATCTTGCTGGCTTATGCTTTAGAGGTTTGAAATCTTCCATTAGAGAGAAGATAGATAATTGTGATTATTATTCGGTCGCACAAGTGCATATTAGAGCTGAAGTAGCTGAAGGCAGAATGAATAAAGAAAAAGAAAGTTTTAAGACACATCGGTCTTATGTTCATATTGTTGATTATGAATCTGATGATTCGACCGACGATGATAATGATGTTTATTTAGCAGAATTTGTATGGCCTGCTAATAAGAAAACTGTGTCATGCTAATCTCTTAAGCCGATTCATAAGAATCGACAAGAAGACATAAAGTTTACTTTTGATGTATCCAAATGTGATCGTATATTTGATGAATTGCATAAATTTGGTTACATCAAGATTTTTCATGTTATACCACCTACGGAAGAATTGAGGAAGCGTGCTTATTGTAAGTTTCATAATTCTTTTTCGTATGCTACTAATGATTGTAATGTCTTCCGTCGGCAGGTGTTGGCGTTTGTTATCCATGACTTTTACCGCCAACATTTCTCCAAATTTCATAATCATATGGTCAAAATCATGTGAAAATAATTTACTCTAACCAAGTTCCACAAGTTTTTGTGGTTTGCGATCTTCTGCAGGTCTATGCTCATATTATGCAAGAATCAACACAAAATGGAGCAAATGCAAGCATGGTAAAGCATGGACATAATATGGCATCATTATAAACATTGTGAAATGCCCAATTTGACAGCACCATGTTAAAGTGCTCTCCGAGATGATCAAAATGGACATTTGGATCACCCAATTCGGAGACCGGACGGAAAAGTTATGCCTCCGAGAAGATCACCGGCGCGATTGTCACCGCCGGCCGGCCAGACTTTGGCCGGCCGGCCAGGACTTGGCCGGCCGGCCTGGCAACTCCACCAAATGGCCTCCACTTCACATATGTGCTTTAGGGACTCACCAATGGACCCCCAACACGTTCATACAAGTCTATGGTGAAGATTAAGGCCGAAAGGCCTTAGATGCCCCTCCAACGGGCCTCCGACGTTGCCACTCGGTGTTGGCCCAACCCAAACAAGGTGAAACCTACATCAACATGCAAGGAAACACACCTAGAGCCAGTACCAACCATTGGATAGAAATGGAGGGAAGGATGTGCATATCACATGGATCAAAGGGCCCACCTTCGGGACTTAACCGACCTATTTTGGATAACCGTCAATGCAACCGTCATTGAGAGGAGATCTGGATCGTCCACGAGAAGGCGGTGCGCGAACGGGCGACATCCCTGGCCGAACGACCGAATCTTGGCCGAACGGCCGGCCACCGAGGCGGTTTCCAACCGTCTTTGAGTGGCGGTTACTCCAAGTCGGTCGCCTTATCCTTTCACCTGCAACCGACCATTTGAGGCTATAAAAGGAGCCTTCCACCTCCACTTTCAACACACCATCCAAGGAGAGAAGAAGAGATTCAAGATGTAGTTCCTCTACTATATTTGTAGAATAGGGAGAGTGTGAGGTGAGAGCTTGGGTGTGAGTCAAGCTAGGAGGAGAGGAGACGGGTTCCCTCGGTCCTTCTCCAACTTTGTAGCCACCTCGGAGGAATAAAGCTTCTTTGAGTAAGTTCCTCGTCTTTCTTCAGTGTCTCGCTAGTACTTCTCTTTACTTTCAGTAATTTGTTATTTACTTTCTTTGATCTCCGGGATCCCTTGTCTACGTGGACATTGACCTGTCCATTTGGGGTTTCATCTTGCCTGAGGCTAAGGCAGAAGTTAGTAGTTTGATAGCTTAGGTGTGGTACCTGTGCTTGATAGTTACCTCGGGTGTGTTCCACCCCACGAAAAGAGAGTGGTAGGCGGCAAGTGGTGACAGCCTTGTCCGTCCTTTGTGCGACCACAACGTTCGGGTGTTTTCATTGCAGTAGTAGCAGGTTGCCGTTGGGTCCCACTTCTACCCCGTCTGGACCCTTCCTCTTCCAGCCGCCGATGCAGATCAAGTTAGTGAGTAGCAAGTTATCTGGGTAATTAGTTGGCTATCTGAAGTTAGGCCCTCTACCCATGTACCTTTTCTCCCCTGGTGGGTCCGGTTGAATAGTTCTAGGCTTAGTCGCGTCTACCGTTTCTTGGATTCAATATCCCAGGTATCACTCCCCTGGTGAAAGACTACATCGGTCTCTGTGCGCTTGCGGAGTTATTCTTGTATAGGCTAAGGAGTGCCAACAGTAGGTTCAATCGGCTATTAATGAGAGCCGTTTGAAGTTTCATGAGATGCAAATTGATGAGACTCCTTTTCCGGTCAACACCATGGAGTTGCAGAAGTCCAAGGTCTTGGTTCGGCCGCATCAAGCCAAATCTACTAAAAGGAAGAACGTGGTTATTGGAGAGGAAAGACCGTCTTCAAAAGAGTCGGTTAGAGAAGTGACTTATGAGAAGACAGCTGATGGTAAAGAGTCATTCAAGGTCACTGTGAAATCCTCTGGACAAGGGGGGCAAGGATCGGTCACTATTCCTGGATTGCGGGCGCCCGGGACTGGTCTGCTATAGGCGGTCAGACCGGCTGCGCCAGGCGGTCAAACCACCTGTCCCCATGGACGCCTGAAGATGCTGATTCCGAAGCGTCCAGAAGTTGGTACTTGGAAGATGAACGTGGCAAAGGAGCAGGGTGTTCAGAAGCCCAAAGTCATGTTTGATATGCTTTATGACAAGTACACCAAACAAAAGACCGTTCCAAGC
The DNA here is from genome assembly GCA_015342445.1 of Digitaria exilis. NCBI lineage: Eukaryota > Viridiplantae > Streptophyta > Magnoliopsida > Poales > Poaceae > Digitaria > Digitaria exilis. The sequence goes on from JACEFO010002247.1 coordinate 62,396, forward strand.
GATCAACCGTTAAAAAAAAGAATGAGATCACCGATTCAGAACGAGAGGGTTCCTTCACCTCCTCGTATGAAGTTGGATCCGGTGTGGGATGACAATGGAGTGATATGGGTGCCATATCATTCAAACATCCAGCCTTCATTTCATCCTGGCTGGGAAGGTCCAAAAAGACGTGTGCAGGACAGGATCATTTATCCCAGGAGAGATCGATTGGCTTTCCGTCAATCTGGTCAAGAGCGGGCATAGGCGGTGAGACCGCTTGTAACAGGCGATCAGACCGCCCGTCAGGATCAGCCGCCAAGAATTCCTCCGAGGCAAGTTGGCAGGTTTATCGACCTAAGAGGAAGGAGGAGGTGCAGAGCATGGATGTTGACTCAGAGAGGACTACTGAGTTCGACATTATTCAAGTTGGGACCATGGATGTTCCTATTGAGAAAAGTCTGGCTATGAAGCTGACTTTCAGTGAAAAGATGGTGGAAGATCAGGGGGCTAGTACTAGCAAGATTCAGCAGCGCTTTCTTCTAAGGTGGTGTCCTGAAGGGTTGACTCGCACGCAGAAGAGGAAGCTTCAGAGACTTCGTTTTCGGGAAAGACAAGAGCAAGAGTTGGAGAAGCAGAGAGATGAATTCTTCAACCAAGTCAAGCCCATGATTCCACAGAAAAAAGAGTGGAAGCCGAAGGAAGGCCAACAGGCGGTCCAACCGGCTGCACAGGCGGTCCAGACCGCCTGTCATTTAGAGACCGCAGCCCAGGCGGTCAGATCGGGTGACGCAGAAGCGCCCGGTATTTCTTCTTCTGGTTCTTTGGCTTGTGATGGCAAGTCAACATCGGTTCCCACTGCTGAGGATGATGAAGAACTTGTTGATTACAGGTCTTCTCCGGAGCGCATGAATCTTGAGGTGAATGTGCTTCATATGTCCATGAATGGGGACATGCTTTCGGAGGAGGAGGTTGCTCATCTCGATTTTGGTCCCAAGGAAGCTATATTCCAGAAGCCTAAACCTGGAGATAATCACTTGAAGGCTTTATATTTGAAGGGACATATCAATGGGAAGCCAACCTCGCGGATGTTGGTTGATGGAGGGGCTATTGTTAACTTAATGCCCTATTCTTTGGACAAGAAGCTTGGTGGTTCAGATTCGGAGCTGATCAAGACCAACATGACCGTCAGCGGCATTGGAGGAGGAGAACCTATTGGCGCCAAGGGGGTGATCTCTATGGAGCTTACTATTGGAAGTAAGACCTTGGCCACTGCTTTCTTTGTCGCGGAGACTCAAGGTAACTTCAACTTAATCTTGGGTCATGATTGGATTCATGCAAACCAATGCATTCCTTCTACTTTGCATCAATGTTTGATTCAATGGATAGATGATGATGTAGAGGTTGTGCATGGTGATACTTCTGCTTGTGTTGCTTTAGCTGATAGCTCTTTGATTGGCATTCATGATGATGTTAGATGTTTGTCAGGCTTAGATCTTTTGAATTTGAGTTTATCAGCTGTACTAAGAATGGCTTCATCCCTGCTGTCATAAAGCCGATGAACAATCGGCTGAATAATCTCATATGATTTAATGGATAATCGAGAGTGGTTGCAGCAGAGACTTGAACACTATCGGTCGCATCAGAACGATATGTGTGAAGCTATTGAAGACTTTGGTGATATAAGCAAGCTAGGATTTGGTGTTACATCGGCCGATCCTCTTGAGGAGGTAGACATTGGTGATGGTTCTATACCCAGGCCGACATTTGTAAATAAGAATTTAGATCCTGCTTTTAAATCTGAATTAATAAAGTTGTTAAAAGAGTATGTTGATTGCTTTGCTTGGAATTATCATGAAATGTCTGGTTTAAGCCGAGAGCTTGTTGAGCATCGGTTGCCTATTAAGTCTGGTTTTAGGCCTTATAAACAACCAACTAGGCGTTTTAATCCTGAAATTTATGACCGAGTTAAAGAGAAAATAAATTGGTTATTAGAAGCAAAGTTTATTAGACCTTGTCGATATGCTGAATGGATTTCTAATATTGTACCCGTGGAAAAGAAAGGAACGGGTAAGATTAGAGTGTGTATTGATTTTAGAAATCTTAATCGTGCTACTCCTAAAGATGAATATCCTATGCCAATAGCCGATATGCTTATCGATGCTGCGTCTGGACATAAAATGATTAGCTTTCTTGATGGTAATGCTGGTTACAATCAAATATTTATGGCCGAAGAGGATATATCCAAAACGGCTTTTGTATGTCCAGGCTTTGTTGGTTTGTTTGAGTAGATTGTTATGACTTTTGGTTTGAAGAATGCCAGTGCTACTTATCAAAGGGCGATGAATTTGATCTTCCATGATTTGCTTGGTATTATCTTGGAAGTTTATATCGATGACATTGTTGTTAAATCGGCTGGAAGTGTTTCTCATTTGGCCGATTTGAGACTTGCATTTGGAAGAATGCGTCGGTATGGTTTGAAGATGAATCCACTCAAGTGTGCTTTTGGTGTGTCGGCTGGGAAGTTTTTGGGCTTCATAGTTCATGAAAATGGAATAGAAATTGATCCAAAGAAGGCTGACACTATTGGCAAGTTGCAGGCGCCTAGTTCTAAGAAAGAGTTGCAGAAATTCTTGGGCAAGGTGAATTACTTGAGAAGATTTATTTGCAATTTGTCGGGAAAGGTGAATGCTTTTCCTCCTTTGCTTTGGTTGAAAGATGATGTTGAATTTACTTGGGGGGCAAAACAACAAGAGGCGTTTGAAGAGATGAAGCATTATTTATCTTCGCCTCTGGTTCTTCAGGCACCTAGGAGAGGGGTTCCTTTTAAATTATATAATGCGGCCGAAGAAAGTGTTATTGGGGCTGTTTTGATCCAAGAGACCGAAGGGAAGGAATATATTATTTCACATGCAAGTAGAAGATTATTGGACGCCGAAACAAGGTATACTTTCATTGAAAAGTTATGCTTATCATTATATAATGCTTGTACAAAGTTGAGGCATTATTTGTTATTAAATACTTGCATAGTTGCTAGTTAAGCCGACATAATTAAATACATGTTGCATAGACATATATTAAGTGGTAGAATCGGCAAATGGGCTTATGATTTAATTGAATATGATTTAGTCTTTGAGCCATTGAAATCTATGAAAGGACAAATCGTTGCCGATTTTATTGTTGAACATAGGATTAGTGAACATCCTGATTTAAATGTCGGCTATATTACTTTTACTCCATGGAAATTGCATTTTGATGGATCGGTTTGCAAAAGTGGTTGTGGAGTCGGTGTTATTCTTATTTCACCAAACGGTGTTGTTTTTGAGGCTCTTAACCGATTAGATCATAAGTGCACTAATAACCAAACCGAAAATGAAGCTTTATTATTCGGGTTGGAGATGTTACATGACATGGGAGTAAAACATTTAGAAGCAAATGGTGATTCTCTTTTGGTAGTTCAGCAAGTATCTAAAGTGTGTCAATGCTTGGATGGTTTTTTGAATGCTTATCTTGATAAGTGTTTAGATATTATATCTTGCTTTGATGAATTTGTCTTTTATCATGTACCAAGAGAAGAGAATCCTAGAGCTAATGCATTGGCGCAGCAAGCATCAGGCTATAATGTTCAGAAAAGAAATTTTCATGAAAAGAGGCCGATGTTTCGTGAAGCCGACGTTTCCGCTCTGGAACAGGCGGTTCGACCGCCTGTTATAGCCGGTCTAACTGGCGCGGCTGGTCTAACCGCAAGTACAGGCGGTCTGACCGCCTGCACTTCTGAAAATACCGATTCGGCTGTTAATGATTTTCAATCTATTGTGGCCGATGCTGGTGATTGGAGGTAGCCTCTGGTGAAATATTTGTAGGATACTAGCAGGTCCGTGGATCGAAAAGTCCGACGATGGGCTTTCAAGTTTACTTTGATTGATGGTGAATTATATCATCGGACCATGGATGGATTGCTTTTGAAATGTTTAGATCCTGATCAAGCTAGATTAGCTATGGTAGAGGTTCATGAAGGAATTTGTGGTACACATCAATCGGCTCGAATGATGAAGTGGCTCCTTAGAAGGGCTTGTTTTTATTAGCCTACGATGATAGCCGATTGCTTTCGTTACTACAAAGGATGTGAAGAGTGTCAAAAGTTCGGGGATATTCAGATTGCACCTGCTGCGTTGATGCATCCGATCATTAAGCCATGGCCTTTTAGAGGATGTGGTTTAGATTTTGTTGGTAAGATTCATCCTCCTTCATCCAGGGGTCATTGTTTTGTGATTGTGGCTACTGATTATTTTACTAAGTGGACTGAAGCAATTCCCCTCAAGAACATGACACATAGAGAGGTGATTGAGTTTATTACTGAGCAAATTATTCATAGATTTGGGATTCCTCAAACATTGACGACAGATCAAGGGACGTCGTTTATTTCTAAAGAGGTACGTGAGTTTGTTGGATCCTATGGTATTAAATTGCTCAATTCATCTCTGTATTATTCTCAAGCCAATGGTCAAGCCAAGTCTAGCAATAAGATTTTGATCAAGCTCATAAAGAAGAAGATTGAAGATCATCCTAAGCGGTGGCACGAGGTATTATCTGAAGCATTATGGGCCCATCGTATTTCTAGACATGATGCTACTAAGGTTACTCCATTTGAGCTCGTCTATAGTCAAGAGGCCGTTTTGCCCGTTGAGGTAAATCTAGCTGCTTATAGATTGGCTAAGCAAAATGATCTTGATGCTAGTACATATTGTGCTTTGATGATTGATAATGTTGATGATGTGACTGTCGGCGGGTGGCACGCGCGGTGCCTCACGCCAGCGAGTGTCGATCACAGAACACGCACGTCTCGGTGGAGAATGGTTCAAGAGATGCAAGACAAAGAGGATTATACTGGTTTGGGAGTGATCCCTACGTCCAGTGAAACGAGCTCCAAATCGTATTGCTCTCTTGGCGGCGGGTTACAGCAAAGGCTGGTTCCAGCCTTGTGTGCGAAGTGTGCGTGTAGAGGACTTAGTGCTCTAGAGACCGAGAAAGGAATTCTCCTGTGTGTCTGTGTGTTCGTCTTCCCTTTTTCCTCTCTCGCAGGGACGCCCTCCCCTTTTATAGTTCAAGGGGAGAGCGACTTTACAACGTTATTTTACCTATCTACACTCTCCCGAGGGCCGAATGCCCCCGGCGGTTGCGCACTGTTGGCCTGGTGCGTCTTGGCGTCCCCCTCCTTGATCGCCGCGTGTCCTTTACCTTTCCATCAGCAGCTTCACGGTAGCTTCCTTCTTAGCCGCTAGCGCAGCAGCGCGCATGCAGCCTCCTTTTCCTTAGCACAGGGCTGCAGATCAGCTTTTGCAGATGGCAGGAGAGCCGGTGATGTCGGGTGTCGGTCGGGAGAAAGCGTTAGCCGCACGCCTTCCTCCGCCCAAGTCAGATTGACCTAGGAAGGGTCTTTGAGAGTCCTCCCCCTTTTCTGCCGTGGGTGTTTATCGGCTGGCAGGACCCCCCGCGGGGGTCTGCCCATCCGACCCAGGGGTCGAGGGTCGGGCGAGACGGATGCGCCCGACCCCTCCAGCCCATGGGTCGTCTGGAGCAGGCTAAGGCCGGGTAAAGCAGGGAGCTCACGTCCTCGCGCCCTCGGGACCCTCGGAGGGTCAGGCGAGACGGAACCTTCCGACCCGTTTGTCGCTGGAGTTGCCAGGGTCTTCTTCTGTTAGCGCGCCGTTCGCTGGCGTACTGACAGTGGGCCCCCTAATCTATGACCCCCACAGTAGCCCCCGACCTTGCAGAGGAGTCAAGGACTCGTGTGCGAGGTCATGTCTTATTCCCCGGGGGAGTTGGATTCCATGGGGAGGCCCTTCTTCCTCTCTGCGTTCTCGCAAATTCCTGGCATCCCCTTGAATTCCTGGAGTGTGACTCGGGCGATGCCTCGATGGCGAGGCCCGGCGTCCAATACGTCATGGGGTCACGGCCCCCTTCGCGAGGAGTCTGCCCGAGCCCAGTCGCGCGCGGCCATGAACAGGCAGATCGCGGAGATCTGGCTAGGCCCACGAATCGCGGCGGTCTGATCAGTTCGCAGATGGGAACAGACCCGCCATCGAGTACGACGCGACGCGGCGGTCAGACTTTGGACTCGACCCTGCGGTCATGGTGGGCCCAACGAGGCGCGGGGGCGTGGTGAGCAGTTAATGCCCTACTCCGCCGCCTCGTGCCACGCGCGCTCGTCGAGCACGCCTTATGTTGTTGGATTTGATCCGAGGACGGGGAGCACTTGGTCGTGCGACTCCTCGGTGCGGCAGCCTGCCACCTCGCCGCCCCATATATCCAAGGACGCCGGTGTGATAGGGCATGCTTTTCGCCTTCCGTCGCACAGCTCTCGCCTCCTTGCTTTCGCTCGTCCTCTGTTCTTGCTTCAATCTAGTCTCCGATCTTCCTCCCTCCAAGTCCTCCACCGCCGAGATGGCCACCAGGGGTTCTTCTTCCTCAACGCAGCTCCGCCCATGGGCGCGGTCGACCGCGTCCGAGGCCGCACTCGAGTCGCTCGTGACTCGAGGGCTTCTCCGCCCGCGCACCGAGCAGGAGGAGTGGATCTCTCCGCCCCTCTCCCACAAGACCCCGTCGCCGCCGGCGGGGTACGTGGTCAGCTTTATGGCGTACCACATCCGTGGTTTCGCCGCGCCGGCTCACCGCTTCGTCCGTGAGGTGCTTCACCACTTCGGGGTGGAGCTCCACGCCCTCGCCTTGAACGGGGTTCCGCAGCTGGCCAACTTCGTGGCCCTGTGCGAGGGCTACCTGAGCATCGACCCAGATTTCAACCTCTTCCTCCTCTTCTTCAAGGCGGCGCTTGTTCGCGTGCAAGGCGCCCTGGCCCCGTGGGGATATTGCTCGCTACAGGCGAAGCAATCCCGCGTGGACATGTTCCCGCGATCCGAGTTGTGGGGTTCCAACAAGGATTGGTACAAAGGTTGGTTCTACCTCAGGAACCACGTGGAGCTGCCCTTCCTCCGTTCGACCCCACAAGCTCACCGCCGGCCAAGGAGCCAGCGCACTAGCAGTACGGCCCTGAGGCCGCTGCCCGCAAGAAGCTGACGGAGCACCTCGCATGCCTCGCGAAGCTCCGGTCGAGCGGCCTCACCGGCCTTGGTATCACGGAGGCCTTCCACCGACGCCGCGTTGCCCCACTCATGGCCCGACCCCTGCGCCTCTTCGAGATGCTCCCCACGACATCCGAGGCGGAGCTCCATGCCAGCCTCGTGTCGCACGTCATACCTTCGGAGGACGAGATACGGGCGCGGCTGGCGGTGCTCATCGACTCCCAGCGGGCCACCTCCATGACGATCCCCATCTCGGGTCAGCCATCGATGCTCCCGGGGCCCGGGGCTGTGGACCTCGTAAGTCACACTCTCCCACCATATCTCGCTTTTTGTCTTAGTCTTTTTCTGGCTTCCTTTCCGTGAGTCAACGCGTCGTCTTCACCCCGCAGTCTCTCGAGGCCCCTGGGGATCTTCGCGCCTCAAGGGGGATCGTCCCCGAGGAGGTGTTCTCCCGCGAGGCAGTGCGGCGGAGGAACCGGGAGGCCGGGGAGGCCGCCCAGAAGCGCAAGAGGGAGGAGCCCGAGAAGCGCCTCAACCGCGAGGAGCGGAGGCGCGAGAGGGAGCGCAGGGAGCACCGGGGAGAGGAGATCGGGTTTGACCTGGCCTCCTCTTGCGACGAGGAGGAGAACCCCGGAGGCTCTTCTCCCATGGTGCTGGAGTACACCGTGGAGGACCATATCGCGGTGGACCCCCCAGCGCACGGCGAGCACCAGCTCACACCCATCATCGTGGACGAGCTCCCCTTCCCTCCTCTGGGCCCCCCACCAGCGGGGGCGTGCCGCATGCGGCCAACCTCCTCCTCCAGGCGGGTGCGGCTGTCGATTCGCCGCCCCAGGGCGTCGAGCAGGTTCGTCGGCCTTTCCTCGCTTGTCGTGTCTTGTTTTCGTGACTCATGTCGTTAGGGTCTCTTAGAATCGTCATTGTGTTTTGCAGCCGGGTCGGCCAGGAGTTGGGTCCTGGTTCCGCACCGGTGAAGCGTCTTCACCGTGACGCTCCCCCTGTGACCGCCCCTGACTCCTCGGAGCCAAGGGTGGCCGCCGAGGCTCGGCGCGCCGACCCAAACCCCGCCACGGCCGAGGGGCTGGCCCTGGCCCCTGCCCTTGGGAACTCCCCATCAAACGTGGCGAGCGCGGAGCCCGCGCAGGTGGCTGCCGCTCCATCTCCACCTGCCCCGTCTTCCCTGGTCGGGGCGGGGGTCTCCTACGTGCTGGCCTCGTCGCCCGTGGCAGGGGAGGCCGCGGAATCGGCGGAGGCGATGGATGTGGACACGCCCGCGGGGGCAGCAGCCGGTGAAGGGCCAAGGGTGGGCCCTGCCTCGATCATCATGGAGCCGCCCCCGTCTGCTGGGACGCCTGTCGAGGGCGTGATGGTGGATGTCCCTGCGGAGGCGCCCTCCATTCCATCGTCCGCGCCGACCACCTCCGAGCCCTTCTCAGTGAACCCAGGAAAGGGCATGGAGGTGAGCCGGTGGTCGATGCAGGACCTCTTCGGCGAGGCGGAGGCGCAGGCGCGCTCCGAGGCAGGGCCTCCTACGGGGCCGTCAGCGCTGACGTTGGTTTCGGTGTTAGCACCGCCACCAACCACCGTGCCAGCGGAGGCCTCGGAGTCGGGTGGCGGCCAGGGGGTCACCTTCCCTGCCCTAAGCGAGGCTGCGGTTGATCCTGAGCACATTGTGCAGATCAACGCGTGGCTGAAGGCTCTTCAGCAGATGCGCACCTTCCCCGCGATGCTCCTGCAGATGGCCCTGACACTCCACTCCGTGGCGAACCCGTCGAGCCAGGTGCGTGATCTACTCTATCCCTTCGTCTCTGTCTGCTACGCGATTGCTTTTCAGGTTTGAACCTGTCGCCGCCCAGACTGGGCTGTTTGGTCGCTTTAGTCGATACTGCTATCGCTCTCCCGGGCCCGGACCGTCGAGCACGAGTCGATCGACCAAGCTCGCTGGGCGTGGAACGCTGCCAACGCGTCGAGGGATGAGGCTGCGAGCAGCGCCCGCCGAATCTCGGAGCTGGAGCGTGAGCTGGCCTCCCAGGCTGCGGCGCACCAGGAGGAGCTCGCGGCGCTGCACGCCGACCTGGGCCGCCTCCGCACCGACGCCTCCGACGTCCGCAGCGGTTCGTTCCACTTCTTAACCACTTGTCCTTTTGAATGCTCGAATTAGCTCGGTGATGATCTTGCGTGCCGCCCTTCCAGGGTTTCAAGCCCAGCTCAATTCCCTTCGGGAGGAGAGGGCTGCCACGGTCCTGGCGTGCGCCGAGGCCCTGAGGGGGCGCGACCAGACGGTGAATGCCAAGGAGGACGCCGAGGAGGCATGCGCCGAGCTTAGCCAGCTCGTCGCCAACCTTCGCCTCGAGGTGCAGACCGCCACTGGGCGTGCCGAGTCCTTGGAAGCCTCCTTATCCACGGCGCGCAAGTCCTTAGAAGAGAAGGACTCGGAGATCGAGGGCACGTTCTCCACCTCCGTCTCTTATTCAGCCTTTGTTATCGTATGCTTGTTTGTTGTCTAACCGTGATCTCGTTCTTTTGCAGCGCTCTAGTCTCGTGTGTCGGATGGGATCACCCATCGCACCACGCTGCTCTCGCGCTTCGGGATGCTACGCGACGCGGCGGGGGTGGTCCTAACGAGGCTCGGGTTCCCTCTGTCTGAGGACATCGAGCGGCTCCCCGAAGACCTCCACCGCGCGGCAGAGTGCTGCGGCGAACTGCGTGTCGTAGCTCTCGGGATGCTGGATGCCCTGGAGGTGCCGGTCAGCGGCGACCCCGCGCGTCTCCCGGCAGAGCTCGACCTCACCCCGACGCGGATCGGAGCCCTCTCCAAGCAGTCGCTGGTGCGCGGTGTCCAGGAGGCCTTCACGTTGGTGTGCTCCCACTACGACGGGATCCGCTTCGACAGAATGGCCACCGGCTTCCCCAACGAGTTCACCTCGGAGGCTCTGGACGCCATGGCCGAGGAGCTCAGGGCCCCTGCGGAGTAGTGTTCGCCAATGGCCTGGCGCCCAGAACCGACGCGGAGGGCAACCCGGTGGCTGGCGCCGCCCCTGACCAGGCCCCTTAGAGTTACCCCCTTTTATTTCTTTGTTGTCTTTGCTGTGCCCTCGCGTGGAGGGGTCAAAACTTCAAACTTCTGGGAGGTTCCGCATCGACGAGACTCCCATATTTTGAACGTTTGTAATAATTAGTTTACCTTTCTTCTTCTTCAATGTATTTTTGCTTTCTCATTGCCCCGTATGCGTGGGCTTTTATTTGTTTTTCTTATAGCTAAGCCCCTGCCAGCCCCCGAGTGGGGTCTGCCTTCCAGTTTCTTCGCGAACTAGTTGGGAGGCGCCACTTGAGACGGCCTCTATGGGGTTAGCTTTGTTTCCTCGGCAACTCTTGGTTGCCGATTAGGCCTTCGAGCCTTCAAACCTTGGCTTTGGGGTGAGCAAGGTAAACCCGATGGTTCAACCGAGCCCCCGAGCCTTGGAGCCTTTAAGCTTTTGGCGATGGGGTGGGCAAGGTGAACCCGATGGTTCCGCCGAGCCCCCGAGCCCCCGAGCCTTTCGGCTTTGGCAGCGGGGGAAGCAAGGTGAACCCGATGGTTCTGCCGAGCCCCTGAGCCCTTGAATTCCTGAGCTTTGGCTGCGGGGGAAGCAAGGTGAACCCGATGGTTCAGCCGAGCCTCCAAGCCCTTGAACCCAGTTGTGAGATGACCTCGAGAGGCTGGATCTTTAAGGCTTTCAAGGTCGTCGGGTTTAGATCCGAGGCTCGTGCTCTCGGGCGATCCAAACACCAAGTGGTCCCTTAGCCAAATTACCCGAGCCCCCCGGGCCTCTGTATCCCTTGCCGTGGCTGGGCGCCGCCCAGCGCTTGGCTGCGGGTCCCTGCAAAAAGATAGACCCGGTAGGTCAAAAACATGGTTAGTTTCCTTCATCCGAGTTTCGTTGCAAGAATGCCTTTGTGCATTCTCGGCTTGATTCGTGTCGAGAAGGGGTCCCCTGGCACGTTTGCTTGGGTACGTTGGCAGGGTCAGCCGTCCGGCACGGCAACCGTGCGATCCGTAGCCGCGGGGGCGTAGGCCGTCGCAACGCGGCTGCGCCAGACGTCCCTGCGTACCCGTTGAACGGCGCCAGGGGTCTCCTCAGAATCATAGGGCCGAATGATAAACGGAAAGCTCAAAGGAAATGACAATAAACTAGATTGAAATAACTAGAGTGTAGAGAGTTCACTTATCTGGCCGGCTTGGGGCCAGGGGGAGGGCTTCCGTGGCCCACCCCTGTCGAATCTTCTGCCACGTGACGAAGAGTTGACGCAGCACCGTGAGCTTGAGGCTGTGACGAGGCCGCCGTCGCGACCCAAGGCCCACGGTTACTATAGCATCCGAGGTTTTACGGTCGGCGATAGTGCCCCCGGAGACGGGGCTCCATCGGTCGGGTGGTGGCCTCTGCCTTCGGGGCAGTACCGCCGAGCGGTTCAACCATGGTCAAACTGCTTTTTAAGTTGTGCGGCTCCTCCGTCCGCCGGCGATGTGGTACTAAAAAGCCATTCGCCACCGGATTCTTCCCATAAAAGGAAAGGAATGGACCTCATTCGGTTCCCAGCCCAATTCCGGTTTCGGCCTTTTGGGCCTATCCTCTGTGAGGGTTCTCGTCGAACCCCTCGCGCTTTGACGGGGAACTTCCGACCCCTCCGTGGAGTCGGGCGGGCTGGTGCCGCACCCGCTGCCCTCTCCTTCCTCCGCGGGTGATCATGGGTAGAAGCGTCGGAGCTGCTCAATATTCCAAGCAGTGGAAAGGTGGGTTCCATCTGGCATTGCCAGCTTATAGGAACCTGGGTGGAGGACCCGTACTACGGTGTACGGCCCCTCCCACGGGGGTGAGAACTTGGTGAAGCCGCGGCGATCTTGGGCTAGCCTCAAGACCAAGTCGCCCACTTGGAACGCGCGACCGTGCACTCGCTGCGCATGGTAACGCCTCAAGCTTTGCTGGTACTTGGCCGAGTGCGCCACCGCTACTTCCCGAGCTTCCTCCACCTGGTCCGCGGCGTCTTCAAGGTTGACCCTGTTCACTTCTTCGTCGAAGGCTTGAACCCTTGGGGAGCCATAGTCTACGTCGGTGGGGAGGATCGCCTCAGACCCATAGACCATGTAGAACGGGGAGAAACTCATGCCACGGGTCGGAGTCGTCCACAGACTCCACAGGACGGAGGGTAGCTCCTCCATCCACTTGGCGCCGAGCTTATGAACACGCTTGACCAGCCGGTTGAATATCCGTGGCTTCAACCCTTGCAGGATCATGCCGTTGGCATGCTCAACCTGGCCGTTTGTGCGCGGGTGAGCGACTGCCGCCCAAGCCACCACGATCCCGTGGTCATCACAGAAGCGGGTGAACTTCTTCCCCGTGAACTGAGATCTATTGTCGGTGATAATGGTGTTCGGAACACCAAACCAGCACAGGATGCCACGGAAGAAGCGGACGGCCTGCTCTGACGTGATTTCCGTTAGCGGGCGCGCTTCAATCCACTTCGTAAATTTGTCGACGGCGACAAACATGTGGGTGAAGCCCCTGGGCGCTCTTGGCAGAGGCCCGACCATGTCCAGTCCCTGTGGCGGACCACTCCGAAATTATTCCAAGTTAAGTACCCCGGGACCACTAATCGAGTAGTCAGGCACTTAATCCGGAATAAGCTGGAGCGCCGTCGGATTAAACCTGATTTAACGACGTACTTTTCTCGATCGAAACAACAGCACGCCCACACGAAGGTGAGTTCCAGAGATTACAACATTCCACAAATTTAACATACACAAATAGTATCTCAAAGTTATTACAAACCAAGTTCGAAATTTAAATCAGAGTATCAAAGTCTTGCAGCGGAATAAAAGTTCATTGCAGTGGAAGAATAAACTAACGACGATACATGTAACACCATGCTGAAGCCTGCCACGGTGCTACTCCTCCCGTTCCTCAGCAGAGGATGGAACCCACTCGATGTGCCATCCAGGGGGAACCTGGGTAGGCCAAGTCAAAGCATCGACTGCCACATCGAACATTGTACCTGTAAATCAATGCCACAAGCAAGGCTGAGTATACTAATACTCAGCAAGGCTTACCCGTCGGGTAAAAACTACATCACCGACATCTAGACATGAGAGGCTTTTGGCTGGTGGGTTTGTTTGCCAAAAAGCAACTAAGAGTAGGTCCTTGCTTTCATGTTTTAGCATCATATTCTATTAGATTTAACCATTCTAGATTTGCATCCTTTCTAAGCATACAAGTGGTGCAATACAATTTATCTCATACAACAAGTTCATCATTCTCAAAGTTTCACTTGTTACTCAATGTAGCAAGGCGGTCAAGCAGTCTCATTAACCGCGAGAAGCGGACAGTTCGAACCGAATTTTGCTACCTGGCCAGGGGAAACCCAACACACACGGATAATGCTTGCTATAAAAGGTACAAGCACTTCCCAACCTTTCCCATCGATCCACAATTCGGAACCGGGTCCACTTCCTTAGGATAAAGGTTTACTGCTTCACTCACAGTCTCACGCATATATCCACAAGTGTACGGCAGGGGAAAACAAAGATTCCAAGGAGAGATGGCTATCGGCCCTAGCTGCTTCAATCTGGTACCGGGCTTACCGATTCCCATATATCGGCATGCATGTGGTACGTTCAAAAACTTGACACACTCAACCACACGTTTCGACCTTAAATCAATTATCATACACGGACGGGAGATCTACATCTATCACCCCGCCCGTCAATCCTTATGATTCCAACATAAGAAAAGACAAGCAACTCCTATGTCTCGCGAGTGACAGGAAATCACTCGACTTGTAACGGACCTAAAGCAATGCCCTATCGATCCTTTCATACTAGTGTTGCAAGTCATAGGTACTAGGAATGTGCAGCTAAGGTATTCAATCAACTCCTTGAAACGTAAATTTTGTGCATTTTTCTGATTTTTGTACGATTTTTAACGAGTCATTGGAGTTTACAATCTCACGAGTCCAGGGAGTATTTTTGTGCATTTTTCTGATTTTTGTACGATTTTTAACGAATTTTACAAGATTCGGGAAAATTAGATCTAGGTTTAAGAATCTTTTTACGCTGTGGACCCTAGAACTTTCTAAACCTTTCAAACCAGTCCCTAACTTTTGCACAGAGGACCCTAGAAAAACGAAGACGATGAACTTTGGTCCTTGGCTCGTCGCCGGAGTTACGCCGGCCAAACGACGGCGAGCTAGGGTCGGGGAAGTGGGGGAAAAGAATCAGTGGCTCACCACGAGTCGATTGGTGACGGTTGGGAGGCCGGGGGAAGCTCGGAAGATGGCCGCCGGCGATGCAGTGGCGGCGCGGCCGCCGCGGCTTCTACGCCGGTGAGGTCGGTGGGTCTCGTCGGGGTTGGAGGGGTCCTAGAGCACCAGTGGAGCTCGGGGAAGCTGTTGGTGTGCTCGGTTGACCTCGGGGACGGCTCGGAGTAGGGTCTCGACGTGAGGGTGCTCCGACGGCCGAAAAATGGAGATTGGGGGAAATCTCGATTTCTCGCTGGAGAAACGATAATAGCTCGAGAGGAGTGGGGGGAAATGGAGCTAGGGTTGAGGTCTAGCTTCGTGCGCGATGAATTTGGGAATGGTGGAGAGTGTAGGGCAAATTTCGTCTCGAAGCTCGGCTCGGTCCGTGCGGCGCGAGGTTGAAGACGACGGAGCGAGGCGCGAGGAGAGGGAGAAGGGCTGAGCGCTAGCTGAGGGAAGGGAAGAGGATGCTCAGTGAAGCGTTTGGAGTGCGCTAGGGGCACTGAGTGGCCTCGGTGGTGTGTGTGCGCGTGCGCGGGCTGTCGCGGTCGCTATTGATGGCGCGGCGAGCTTGGGCAGAGCGCGCGCACGGGACTGGGCGTCGAAGATCGTCGCGTGAGGGAGTGGAAGATCTTCTACAGCGCGTTTGGAGCGTAGCGGAGGAGAATCTCGCGCGAGGCGGCTCCGCACGACGCGTGCGCGAGCGCGCGGCCACGGCGGCGCCCGACTGCCATGATGGCGCTCCGCGGCGCGAGGCAACACGGCGCGTCGACGGCGATGTGACGGTGCGGGAAGGGCTGGACAAGCGCAAGACGACACGCGCCACCCGACGCCGCGGCTCGGCCAGCTCGGCACGGCCTCCACCGCTCGCCGGCCACGTGGCGGCCGACGCCCGGCCGGAGCAGGGGCGCGCCAGGGCCACTGTTGGCGCCCGTGGAGCTCCTGTGCCCCATTCGAATTTTCTCCAAGAATTTGAACTGAACATGAAAAAGTGTGAAAATAAAAGTTGGATTTTAAGAGGTGGGACACAACTTTCTTTTTGGGATGAACCTGGAATTTCAAGTTTTTCGAGCTCAAACGACCCAAATTCAAAAAGGTGCCCAGAACTGTATTTCGAGTTTTTGAGGGGCTAAATTGCAAAATTTTCAAAAGTTCCAAACAGTGACTAGGCCTTATTTGTGATGACAAACAACTTTTATTTTTGGAGATTTTCAAGTTTAGTACAAAATTTTTGAGATTTCAGTTGGGTGTCAAAAGACCCTTGTTTTTGAATTTCAATTTGAATTTTTGATGGATTTTTGAGTTTCAACCCATAATTCCCTTTTGTACTTGTTTTAAGTGTACTTTTAATACTTTTACATCAGAGATGTCACAGCCTACCCCCCTTAAAAGGAATCTCGTCCCGAAATTCGATTAAGCTTAGGAACAGGGTGGAAAAGTACCTTGGCTTACGAAAGAATGTCGGGGTAATTCTTCTTAAGATAGTCCTCGGTTTCCCACGTGGCTTCATCTTCGGAGTGATGACTCCACTGAATTTTGTACATTTTAACTCCTTTCCTTCGTGTTTGTCTCTCTTTCTCGTCGAGGATTTTAACGGGATGCTCATCATAAGAGAGATCCGGTTCAACCGAGAGTTCCTCTTGTTCAACAACTTCGGTCGGAACACGAAGACACCTCTTGAGTTGGGAAACATGGAATACATCGTGTACGGCCGAGAGCTTCTCGGGAAGCTGCACACGGTATGCTACCAGTCCACATTGTTGAGTAATTTCATATGGGCCGATGTAACGAGGTGCAAGTTTTCCTTTTAACCCAAATCTTTGCACACCCTTGGTCGGGGAGACCTTGAGATACACGTGGTCACCGACTTCAAATTGAAGTGGCTTCTGCCGTTGATCAAAGTAACTCTTTTGCCGTGACTGGGTGGTTCTCAAATTTTCGTGAACGATCCTAACCTTTTCTTCTGCTTCCTTTACAAGGTCAGGGCCATAGGTATACCTCTCGCCAGCCTGGGACCAACACAACGGGGTCCGACATCTTCTACCATATAAGGCTTCGAAAGGTGCCATTTTAAGACTCGCCTGGTAGCTGTTGTTATAGGAGAATTCGGCCAGAGGTAAACATTTCTCCCAATTCTTCCCATAATGAATAACACAAGCTCGAAGCATATCCTCAAGTATTTGATTTACTCTTTCCGTCTGCCCATTGGTTTGAGGGTGATATGCTGAACTACGGATCAGCTTTGTGCCTAGGGACAGTTGCAATTGTTCCCAAAAGCGCGCTACAAACTGAGTACCACGATCTGAAATTATCGTCTTGGGTACACCATATAGACAAACGATCCACTCCAAATAAATCTCAGCGTACTTCTTAGCGGTATAAATTATATTGACCGGAATAAAATGTGCGGTCTTGGTAAGGCGGTCCACAATTACCCAAATGGAGTCATGCCCCTGAGGGGTTCTGGGAAGACCAACAATGAAGTCCATGCTTATATCCTCCCACTTCCATGAGGGAATAGGTAGAGGTTGAAGCGTGCCTGCTACCTTCAAGTGGCTAGCCTTAACCCGCTGACATGTGTCACATTCCGACACATACGTGGCAATTTCTCGCTTCATCCGAGTCCACCAAAAGTTTTGTTTCAAATCTTGGTACATTTTGGTGCTACCGGGATGGATGGAAAATTTAGAGAGATGGGCCTCATCCAAAATCTTCCTCCGGAGTTCCGTGTTTTTGGGCAGCACGAGGCGATGTCCGAACCACATCACTCCCTGCCCATCTAGCCGGAAACACTTGTATTTTTCTTTCACCTTCTCCTTTGACAATTTCCTTGTAAGGATTTTAATCTTTGCATCATTTAATTGGGCTACAACAATCTGATCGTGCAAGGTTGGTTCAACTGAAATATGGTTGAAGTACCCGTGTGGAACAATCTCTAAGTTGAGCTTTGCCATTTCATGACACAAGGTGTCAGCGTAGGACTCCACGGAAAGACAATGACAATGAGCCTTGCGGCTTGGCACATCCGCAACCACATTTGCCTTGCCGGGGTGATAATGCACACTAAGGTCATAGTCCTTTGCTAACTCCAACCATCTTCGCTGTCTCATATTCAAATGTGCCTGAGTAAAGACATATTTGAGGCTCTTGTGGTCAGTGTATATGTTGCATGGAACACCCATCAGATAGTGTCTCCACATCTTGAGAGCATGAATAACCGTTGCTAACTCAAGATCATGCGTGGGGTAGTTTTGCTCATGAGGCCTAAGTGCTCGAGAAGCATAAGCAATGACTCGGTTCTCTTGCATGAGGACAAAGCCAAGTCCGGTGCCTGAAGCATCGCAATAGACGTCATAGGGCTTGGTGCAATCGGGTTAAGCCAAAACTGGGGCTGAAGTTAAATGTTTTCTCAAAGTGTGGAAAGCTTCATCACATTCGTCATTCCACTCAAACTTGACTCCCTTCTTTAAGAGTTCGGTCATGGGTTTCGCAATCCGAGAGAAGTCCGGAATAAAACGGCGATAATAACCGGCTAAACCCAGAAAACTCCGAATCTCGTGAACAGAAGTAGGTGGTTGCCAATCTAGCACCTCTTGCACTTTGGTTGGATCCACGGATATACCATCCTTGAAAACCGTGTGACCTAAGAATTTCACGCTCTCCAGCCAGAATTCGCACTTGGAGAACTTGGCGTAGAGCTGGTGGTCTCTCAATCTTTGAAGAACAATGCGAAGGTGTTCGGCATGCTCTTCCTCATTCTTGGAATATATGAGAATGTCGTCAATGAAAACCACCACAAACTTGTCTAGTTCTGACATGAAAACCGAATTCATGAGGTACATGAAATAGGCTGGGGCATTGGTGAGTCCAAAAGACATGACCAAGAACTCATAAAGCCCGTAACGAGTAGAAAATGCAGTCTTTGGAATGTCACAAGGTCGTATTTTGATTTAGTGATAGCCAGAGCGAAGGTCAATCTTGGAGAACACTCTGGCGCCAGCTAGTTGGTCAAACAGGATGTCAATACGAGGGACTGGGTACTTGTTTTTAATAGCCACGGCGTTGAGAGGCCGGTAATCAATACATAACCTCAAAGAATGGTCCTTCTTCTTCACAAAGAGGGCGGGACATCCCCAAGGTGATACACTTGGACGAATGAAACCCTTGTCTAGCAGTTCTTGGAGTTGAATTTTTAATTCAGCCAATTCATTGAGTGACATTCTATATGGTCTCTTTGATATAGGTGCTGTGCCAGGTTGAAGTTCAATCACAAATTCAATGTCCCTATCCGGCGGCATCCCAGGTAAGTCATCCGGAAAAACATCGGCATACTCACATACCACCGGAATGTCCTTTAGTTGGGTTTCTACCATTGTATAAGCACACGCGTTGACGCAAGTCCGTTGTGGCAGATATAGCACACTAGGGCCATGCGTAGGCGAGTTTATTTCAACAACTCGTTCCGCAACATCTAACACAACCTTATGTTGAGTCATCCAATTGGCTCCCAAGACAATGTCAATGCCTTCCATACCAAGCAGAATTAAATCAGTAGGAAATATTTTACTTCCCAGCCCGATTGGAACTCTTCGGGAGACTTGGTTGGATGCTATTTTACCTCCCGCAGTTGATATCACATATGATGATTTGGTATGGTAAGATTTTAAACCACATTTCACATGAAATCTTGTGCTTATAAAACTATGTGTTGCCCCGGAATCAAACAATATCACAGCAGGTTGAGTGCAGATAGGGAAGGTACCAGTCATGTCTGGGGCTCCCTCGGGTAGGTCGGCCAAGGTGGTGTAGTTAAGCCATCCTTGTCGGACCTGCACACGCTGCTGCTGTTTGCCCTTGTTCTGCTGATTTCCCGGGCGCTGGTTCTGCTGCTTGTGCTGCGGGCAGTCCTTGATAAAGTGGTTGTTACTGCCGCACTTGAAACACGGATAGCCGGCTCCGGGGCGAGCTGGCTGTGGTGCGTTCTGTCTTGGCGCTGGTTGCTGCTGCGGCGGTGGAGGGAAACGGGGCGCATTAGGCTGTGGTGGCCTAGCAACCCATCCACCTCCCTGAGGTGCCCTGGACTGTCCTTGCGGTGCAGCCGTGGGAACCAAGCGGAATCTCTGCGGCTGCGCGCTCGAGGGTCCAGCGGGCGCTTTCCTCTTCTTTTCCGCCTTGTGCACCACGTTAGCGTCTTCTTGGGCGATGGCGAGGTTCACAAGATCGCCATACGTGGCAGCACGGGTGGTGGCCAATTGAGCCTTCAATTTGGTATTGAGGCCACGTCGGAACCTCTCCAACTTCTTCTCGTCCGAGTCGGCGTGATGACCCGCATATGGGCACAGACCATTGAAGGCCTGGGCGTACTGGAGCACTGTGCGGGTACCCTGGGTCAGAGCCAGAAATTCGTTCAACTTCCGCTCTACCAAGCCGGCCGGAATGTGATGAGCTTTGAACGCCGCCTTGAACTCATCCCATTCAACCACATGACCCTCTTGCTGCAGGGCCAGGTAGTTCTCCCACCATAGGAGAGCTGGGCCGCGGAGTTGCTGCGCCGCGAACACTACCTTGCGGTTGGAAGTGCAAGGCGTGGCCAAGATGGTTAACTTGGACTCGATGGCTCGAATCCACGTATCGGCCTCCAAGGGCTCATCGGCTCTTGAGAATATCGGCGGGTGTGTAGCCAGAAAATCCTCATATCGGGCCACTTGAGGCTGAGGGGCCTGTTGACCTCCCTGCTGTAGCATCTGCTGCTGCATCATTTGTTGCTGACGCTGCAGGTTCCGTAGAATTTCCGTTTGCGTGGCATACAACTGCTGCCACGTCGGAGGTTGCTGCGGTGGCGGAGGTGGTGGCGGTTGTTGCTGCCCCTCTGGCCCCTGCTGGTTAGCATTGGAGCCACTAGCGTCATGACCGCTGCGGGTGATTGCCATCTGCAGTAGGTACTTGTATTAGCCACATTTCATAAGCTTGCATAATGATGACAAGATAGAACGTGACAATATATTGAAGTTTACTGCGTAGGAATGACATGTCAACACACAGTTCGGAAGAAAAATCACATCTCCCAACAGGAAGCAAGTCAAATGCTCCAATTCGGTCAGTAGCTCAAAAATTTCATGCTCTACAACTTTCACGTTGGGCTCAAAATCAAATTCGGACTGGAACTAAGCCAAAAAATTCAATCTTTAGCTCTCTGCGTTTGCTGTTTTTCAGCAGGCCGAGCTGTAGTGTTTTGGTTGCCATTTTATTTCGCTTAACCAATGAGGTTGAAAATTGGTGAACATTTTGTTTGACAAATTCCAAACAACTTCGTAGTTCACATCACAGCCCAGAAATGAATGGAAAACCCACCAATAATTAAAACAAGGTTAGCTGCAGAATGTTTTCAACACAGCCATTACATCCTTCAATAAGTTTTTGGATCACACAGCCACACCATTAAATTACATTGTCTCCAAAAGATAAAAGGGGGAACTCAACTCCATCTAGCCCATTAAAACATGAAGCCAAAATTTAGGCCTAGCGGAGGAGTAAACTTGCTACTACCACTCTAGAAGTCATCTAAGTTGTTAGCGGTAGCCTCGCTGCCCATAGGTGATGGTGGAGCTGGGAGGGGCGGCATATCATCCTCGGTGTCCATGTCGGAATCGGGGGCCTCTCCTTCTCCCTGCTCTCCCTCTTGCTCAAGAAGGTGCTGAGCATTATGGGCGGCTAGCATAGCATTAGCATGCTCCAAAGTACCGTGTACCTCCTCAAGTTCATCTCTTGTTTGGGCTAGCTCATTTTGGACGTTGTTGTGCGCGATGTGGAGGTCATTCAATTG
Source organism: Digitaria exilis (assembly GCA_015342445.1). NCBI lineage: Eukaryota > Viridiplantae > Streptophyta > Magnoliopsida > Poales > Poaceae > Digitaria > Digitaria exilis. The sequence continues at coordinate 83,546 of JACEFO010002247.1, forward strand.
CCTCTCCAAGTCAGCAATCATGGCATCCCTGGTGGTCACCTCAATGGACAATGAGGTTCTCTCAACCCCAATGTCACGGGCACGGGCGGACATGTCCATAGCAAGGTTGAGCATCTCGCTCTGCGATCGTCCCAAAAGTGCCTGCAAGCGGTGGTAAGCTCGGCTCCACCTCATCATCAGTGCAGCTACAGCGACGGGGTTCTCCTCCATCCTCAAAGGGGAGCTAAGGTAGCGTCTCATCCAATGGGGATCATCCGGCTGAGTCGGTGGAAACAACCCCAGCAACTGGTGCTCTACCAACTCCTGGTTCTGAGCAACAAAAGAGCTAATGCCATTCAAGGCAGCTAGTTCACACGTCGTCTCCATGTGGTGTCCATGAACTTCCACACTCCAAGTGGGGGAGCTAGGACACGGTGGATGGCGATATACCACCAAACGCACACGAGAACGGGTCACACCGCGGTCTCGGATGAGGGTCCTCTCATACTGTGGCGGGGTAGGGTAGTCGAGCGCCTGCAAAACCGACCACAGAATGCTAGGGAAACCTTCCCATCCTAGGCAATATGAGAAGGACACGTCGTTGGGGTAGCTGGCCAAGTCAGCGTGAGCGTCCATTCTGAACCAATAGGAAAAAAAGGGCAAGGGTGAGAACCGGTTAGCGCCAAAGAAAACAAAAACAGATTTTGGACAGTGTAGTAAAAATTACAAAACTCGAAATCTACTAGCTCAAAAATTCTCAGATTTGGCCAGGACATTGTTTAAGTAATTCCAAATAAGTTTCATGTTGAAGGTGTGAGCAGAAACCGTCGTGAAGATGGTGTAAAAATTCAATGTTTATCTCACTGTTCTCAGAAATTTCCAGCAGACAGGGGGTTACCATTTTAAGCATAACTCCAGTTTTACTGAACCATTTTCGTTGAAATTTCTACAGCATATACTTCATAACATTTATGATAACTTTCATGTTGAACACTTTTTCCGTTGACAACGTTTTCAGTTTCGAATCATTGGTGCAATCAGACTGGTCTCAGCAGGATTTTGGTTTGTTATTTGAATTTTGACAGCGGTTCGATTGGTCACGTGTTAAAATTCAATATCATTTTAGTGAAATGCAATGCACGATCGTCCTGTTCGTTCTCACCAACACACATGCCAATAAACTTTTGGCCTACGAAGTTAGTGCCGGTGGCTAGGCAATATCCGTCTCTCCCTATATTATCTAGCCGAACTTTTCTAACCGTTTCACATACGGAATCGTGGTTAGCGTACCTGCAGAAAATTCCATTCCAGAGCATATAATCAACCTTTCGTGCCAGCACTCACGAAAGCGTCTCCATCCATTACCACCCACTATAGAGGTGGCACCCGAACGTTTAACATTGAACGGACAATGTTCATATGTCAGCTAAGGCAACATATTGACAGTTTCATACGCTCATGAGATAGCGTATTGACTTTGTGCCGCCATCATATTTGCATATGATGCCGTGGTACGCTACAACAATCGCCGTACCTTGTGCCCACCATGCTATTCTAGTTTCATACGCCATCACAGCGTATTGACTATGTGCCGCCACTATATTTTCATATAGTGCCGTGGTACGTTACAGCAATCGCCGTACCTTGCGCCCACCATTGCGTAAAGTAAATGACAGAATGAAATGTGCTGGAAGTCAGTATAATATATTATTTGCCACCTATCATATCGTGATCCCTTAACCCACATAGGCTTCACGCTATAGGTAACATCCTTAACGGTCCTAATAATAACCTTCCTTCGCAAAGCGCGGCGGAAGTACGAGTTGGCAAATTTTATTCAAAAATTGTTTATTAAAGGTTTGTTGCTCTCTCCGGTGCGCTGTTTCGGCTCTGATACCAGCTGTGGCGGACCACTCCGAAATTATTCCAAGTTAAGTACCCCGGGACCACTAATCGAGTAGTCAGGCACTTAATCCGGAATAAGCTGGAGCGCCGTCGGATTAAACCCGATTTAACCACGTACTTTTCTCGATCGAAACAACAGCACGCCCACACGAAGGTGAGTTCCAGAGATTACAACATTCCACAAATTTAACATACACAAATAGTATCTCAAAGTTATTACAAACCAAGTTCGAAATTTAAATCAGAGTATCAAAGTCTTGCAGCGGAATAAAAGTTCATTGCAGCGGAAGAATAAACTAACGACGATACAAGTAACACCATGCTGAAGCCTGCCACGGTGCTACTCCTCCCGTTCCTCGGCAGAGGACGGAACCCACTCGATGTGCCATCCAGGGGGAACCTGGGTAGGCCAAGTCAAAGCATCGACTGCCACATCCAACATTGTACCTGTAAATCAATGCCACAAGCAAGGCTGAGTATACTAATACTCAGCAAGGCTTACCCGTTAGGTGAAAACTACATCACCGACATCTAGACATGAGAGGCTTTTGGCTGGTGGGTTTGTTTGCCAAAAAGCAACTAAGAGTAGGTCCTTGCTTTCATGTTTTAGCATCATATTCTATTAGATTTAACCATTCTAGATTTGCATCCTTTCTAAGCATACAAGTGGTGCAATACAATTTATCTCATACAACAAGTTCATCATTCTCAAAGTTTCACTTGTTACTCAATGCAGCAAGGCGGTCAAGCAGTCTCATTAACCGCGAGAAGCGGACAGTTCGAACCGATTGCTACCTGGCCAGGGGAAACCCAACACACACGGATAATGCTTGCTATAAAAGGTACAAGCACTTCCCAACCTTTCCCATCGATCCACAATTCGGAACCGGGTCCACTTCCTTAGGATAAAGGTTTACTGCTTCACTCACAGTCTCACGCATATATCCACAAGTGTACGGCAGGGGAAAACAAAGTTTCCAAGGAGAGATGGCTATCGGCCCTAGCTGCTTCAATCTGGTACCGGGCTTACCGATTCCCATATATCGGCATGCATGTGGTACGTTCAAAAACTTGACACACTCAACCACACGTTTCGACCTTAAATCAATTATCATACACGGACGGGAGATCTACATCTATCACCCCGCCTGTCAATCCTTATGATTCCAACATAAGAAAAGACAAGCAACTCCTATGTCTCACGAGTGACAGGAAATCACTCGACTTGTAACGGACCTAAAGCAATGCCCTATCGATCCTTTCATACTAGTGTTGCAAGTCATAGGTACTAGGAATGTGCAGCTATGGTATTCAATCAACTCCTTGAAACGTAAATGCACAAGCATAGGAAATTCATAGATGCATAAATTTTTAAAGGTTAGGTTATGCTCCGGGGCTTGCCTTCTTGCTCTAGCTGGGGGTTAGCCTCCGGGTTGACTTCCGCTTCGCTGGCACCTCCCTCCGGGATTCCTTCACCGTCGGCGGGGATGAGATGGTAGGTGCCGTCCGCAACAGCGCCTTCTACATGAGATGCATAACTTATTGTGGCTGCCTATTGATTTCAGAACTAAGGCCTTGAAGGCCATATTCACCTAGACATGCTTAAGTACTACTATTTCCTTCACAAAATAGAGTAGTGGTGTAGGAAATTTTTATTCATCTTTGATGGTGATTGTGTACATATATAAAAGAATTTCTATTTATTATTTGGAAATTAGGGTGCTGTTCTGGAATTTTAGATTCCCCTTATTTTATTCTAACTAATTATCAAAAAGGTTTATTCTTTTGTATAATTCAATTTCCACATAGATTCCTTCTCATTTTTGTTTCTCATTTTCTGTTCATCCTTTTTATCTATAAACTTTATGACAGCTACTGGAGTATAAGAGTTAGGCTCACTCCAAAATTTAGCTAAATCTGAGCTACACAGAATTTATTAAAAATAATTTAAACTGCTGCCTGCAGAAATGAAATAAATTCATATAAAATTGAAAATATATCCAAATCAGGAAATTTTCCTACCAGAGATAGTCATGAGTGTAAGGAGGGCTCTGGCCAAGTGGTGGCTCAAAATAACCCTTGGACAGTCGTTAATAAATTTCTATCTAAAAACACATATCTATTTATTTGCTAGACTAAACAGAGCAAAAATTAATTTTTGCATTTTTAACAGATGTGCTAACAAGTTTTTAGGCCTCTGCAGAAAAATGGTGATTTTTCACTGCATGGATTATGTTTAACAATTTCTGGACTACAAAAAGACAGGAAACACATTTTAATTCATAACTGAAGCTACAATCCCTATTTTTAGGTCCCCTTTGGACACAAGGTGCCCAAAGTCACTACAAACAACATATCCAAAGATCAACCCTAGCAGAACTCTGGATTTGAAATGGTGCACAAGTTTCAAATTTTATAGTTTGAATTTTAGTTTAAAAATGGTTCACCAAAAGTATATACTTGCTTAAAGGAGATTGGAGTTTACAATCTCACGAGTCCAGGGAGTATTTTTGTGCATTTTTCTGATTTTTGTACAAGTTTTAACGGATTTTACAAGATTCGGGAAAATTAGATCTAGGTTTAAGAATCTTTTTACGCTGGGGACCCTAGAACTTTCAAAACCTTTCAAACCAGTCCCTAACTTTTGCGCAGAGGACCCTAGAAAAACAAAGACGATGAACTTTGGTCCTTGGCTCGTCGCCGGAGTTACGCTGGCCAAACGACGGCGAGCTAGGGTCGGGGAAGTGGGGGAAAAGAATCAGTGGCTCACCACGAGTCGATTGGTGACGGTTGGGAGGCCGGGGGAAGCTCGAAAGATGGCCGGCGGCGATGCAGTGGCGGCGCGGCCGCAGCGGCTTCTACGCCGGTGAGGTCGGTGGGTCTCGTCGGGGTTGGAGGGGTCCTAGAGCACCAGTGGAGCTCGGGGAAGCTGTTGGTGTGCTCGGTTGACCTCGGGGACGGCTCGGAGTAGGGTCTCGACGTGAGGGTGCTCCGGCGGCCGAAAAATGGAGATTGGGGGAAATCTCGATTTCTCGCCGGAGAAGCGATGATAGCTCGAGAGGAGTGGGGGGAAATGGAGCTAGGGTAGAGGTCTAGCTTCGTGCGCGATGAATTTGGGAATGGTGGAGAGTGTAGGGCGAATTTCATCTCGAAGCTCGGCTCGGTCCGTGCGGCGCGAGGTTGAAGACGACGGAGCGAGGCGCGAGGAGAGGGAGAAGGGCTGGGCGCTAGCTAAGGGAAGGGAAGAGGATGCTCAGTGAAGCGTTTGGAGTGCGCTAGGGGCACTGAGTGGCCTCGGTGGTGTGTGTGCGCGTACGCGGGCTGTCGCGGTCGCCATTGATGGCGCGGCGAGCCTGGGCAGAGTGCGCGCACGGGACTGGGCATCGAAGATCGTTGCGTGAGGGAGTGGAAGATCTTCTACAACGCGTCTTGGAGCGCGGCCACGGCGGCGCCCGACCGCCATGATGGCGCTCCGCGGCGCGAGGCAACACGGCGCGTCGACGGCGATGTGACGGTGCGGGAAGGGCTGGACAAGCGCAAGACGACACGCGCCACCCGACGCCGTGGCTCGGCCAGCTCGGCATGGCCTCCGCCGCTCGCCGGCCACGTGGCGGCCAACGCCCGGCCGGAGCAGGGGCGCGCCAGGGCCACTGTTGGCGCCCGTGGAGCTCCTGTGCCCCATTCGAATTTTCTCCTAGAATTTGAACTGAACATGAAAAGGTGTGAAAATAAAAGTTGGAGTTTAAGAGGTGGGACACAACTTTCTTTTTGGGATGAACCTGAAATTTCAAGTTTTTCGAGCTCAAACGACCCAAATTCAAAAAGGTGCCCAGAACTGTATTTCGAGTTTTTGAGGGGCTAAACTGCAAAATTTTCAAAAGTTCCAAACAGTGACTAGGCCTTATTTGTGATGACAAACAACTTTTATTTTTGGAGATTTTCATGTTTAGTACAAAATTTTTGAGATTTCAGTTGGGTGTCAAAAGACCCTTGTTTTTGAATTTCAATTTGAATTTTTGATGGATTTTTGAGTTTCAACCCATAATTCCCTTTTGTACTTGTTTTAAGTTTACTTTTAATACTTTTACATCAGAGATGTCACAGTCCCCAGACCGCGAACGGCCAGGTAATGGGTATGGTCTGGAGCGCCTGGGCTGGTAAATGTGTCTTGTTGGCATAGAACTGGCAGCCTTCGCACGTTCGCACGATTCGCTCGGCGTCCGCGACGGCTATGGGCCAGTAGAATCCCTGTCTGAAGGCCGACCCTACCAACAATCGGGGCTCCACGTGGTGACCGCACACCCCGCCATGGATGTCCTTCAGCAGCGACCTCCCCTCTTCGTTGAGGATACAACACTGAAGAACACCATTGTGGCCCCGGTGGTACAGGCTGCCCTCGATTATTCTGTAGGACTTGGCCCTTCCGACGAGGCGTCGGGCCTCTGTTCGTCCGGCTGGGAGGGCCCCGTCGATGAGCCAACTTAGGAAGGGTGTACGCCAATCCTTCTCCAGCTCGGGTGGACCCTCCAGAGGCTGCTCTTCATCAAGATCCGGCCCTCCATCGGGGTCGGACACGATGGATGCCACCACCCTCGTTGGGTCGAGGCTACTCTCGGGGTCGAGCGACTGATCGGGGTCGGACCCCAAGGCAGACGCCTCTTCGTTGAAGTTTACCGACGACCGGTGCTGGTCGTCCACAAACACGCCTGGTGGGACTAACTGCTGCCAGGACGCGAGCTTGGCTAGCTCATCGGCCGCCTTGTTGTACTCCCGTCGGAGGTGTACGAATCCTAAACCCTTGAACTTCTCTTGCGCCCTGCGCGCCGCCTCGCAGTAGACCGCCAACTTTGGATTGTAGCACTTGGCGTCACCGTTGACCTGATCGACCACGAGCTGGGAGTCGCCGCGAGCCTCCAGCCTGTGGATGCCTAGCTCCTTGGCTATCCGCAGCCCGGCGAGCAGGGCTTCATACTCCGCCATGTTGTTCGACGCGGGAAAGTGGAGCCGTATGGCGTAGCGCATCATCACCCCCATAGGAGAGATGAAGACGACTCCAACCCCCAACCCGGTTCTGTTCTGGGCCCCATCAAAGTGAAGGATCCAGTACTCAAGGTCGGCCGGGGCTGGAGGGAGCTGTGTCTCCGTCCATTCAGCGACAAAATCTGCAAGGATTTGAGATTTGATTGCTGACCTTGGCGCGTAGGAGATGTCGTAGCCCATGAGCTCGAGGGACCATTTGGCGATTCTTCCCGTCGCCTCCCTATTGTTGACCACCTCTCCTAACGCGTGCTCCGTGACGACAGTGACACGATGAGCGTCGAAGTAGTGTCGGAGCTTGCGCTTGGCGATGAGGATGGCGTAGATCATCATCTGGATGTGGAGATAGCGTGTCTTCGACTCGGTCAATAATCGCTGATGTAGTAGACCGGGTGCTGCACCTTTAGGGTGTGCCCTTCCTTCTCGCGTTCCACCACGAGAACAGCACTGACCACCTGAGTGGTCGCCGCGACGTACAGGAGAAGGTGCTCCCCTTCGCGTGGGGCACGAGGACGGGCGACTTGGTGAGCATGTGCTTGAGCTGGTCAAGCACATGCTGAACCTCCGTGCTCCACTCGAAGCGGCTGTCCTTCTTCAGGAGCTTGTAGAGAGGAAGCCCCCGCTCTCCCAAACATGCTATGAATCGCCCCAGCACAGCGAGGCAACCGGTCAGCTTCTGGGCGTCCTTGACGGAACTGGGCGGCCCCATTTTGGTGACAGCTGCAATCTTCTCGGGGTTCGCTTCGATGCCTCTGGCGGAGACAACAAATCCCAGGAGGAGGCCTTTCGAGACCCCGAATACACATTTCTCTAGGTTGAACTTTACGCGGTTCGCCCGCAAGCGTTCGAACGTGGCTTCCAAGTCTTGGACTAAATCGTCCGCTCGCTTGGACTTGACTACGATGTCATCCATGTAGACCTCGACGGTTCGCCCGATAAGGTCTCCTAAGCACTGGTTCATGCAGCGCTGGAACGTTGCACCAGCATTTTTTAGCCCGAAGGCCATCGTGGTGTAACAGAATACACCGCAAGGGGTTACGAAGGAAGTAGCCAGCTGGTCGGATTCCTTGAGCGCAATCTGGTGGTACCCAGAGTAGGCGTCAAGGAAACATAGGGCTTTGCACCCAGCGGTAGAGTCTACGACCTGATCGATGCGAGGGAGGGGATAGGGAAACTTTTCGCAAGCTTTATTGAGATTGGTGTAGTCGATACACATTCTCCATTTCCCATTCTTTTTCTCGACGAGTATAGGATTTGCCAACCACTCGGGGTAGCGTACCTCCCTAATGAACCCTGCATCTAACAGCTTTGCTACTTCTTCGATGACTATCTTGCGTTTGAAGCCGTTGCAGCACCTTGTGAGCTGACGGACAGGCTTCGCGCCTTTACGAATGTCCAAGGAATGCTCGGCGACTTCCCGGGGGATTTCTGGCATGTCTGCGGGAACCCAAGCGAACATGCCAATGTTCGCCCGGAGGCAGTCGACGAGCGTGCTTTCCTATTTCCCCGTGAGGGTGGAGGAGATGATGGCCGTCTTGCTCCCCGATCCCTGAGGGTCGAGGAGCACCCTCTTCGTGTCGCTCAACGGTTGGAACTACCTGTCAGCCTCCAACTCGAGCATCGCTTTCTTGCGGGCGGGGCCATCGCCATCCTCAGCGTCATGCACCTCTCCGTCTTCGGGGATGGAGGGTAGGACCGCCATGGTGTTGACCGCCGCTTGAGAAACGGTGAGCTCTTTGGAAGCCTTCGCGGCCGCCCTGGCCTTGGCGAGCTGTCGAGATACGACAAGAGCTGCCGCCAGCGTGCTGCTCTCCTTCTCACACTCGTACGCCACCTGCGGGGATGTTCCCACCACAATGACACTATTGGGACCCGGCATCTTGAGCTTGACGTAGACGTAGTTTGGGACGGCCATGAACTTAGCGTAGCACGGCCTGCCCAGGATCGCATGGTAGGAACCGTCGAAGTCCACCACCTCGAAACAGAGTGTCTTGGTATGGAAATTCTCCCGATCTCCAAAGGTGACCGGTAGGGTGATTTGACCCAGCGGGACAACCTCCTTCCCTGGGACGACCCCATAGAATGGAGCCCGTTCCGGGCGCACATGGGACCTTCGGACACCCAAGGCGTCCAGTGTGGTCGCGTATATGATGTTGAGGCCGCTTCCCCCGTACATCAACACCAGAGGGAGATTCCCTGGATACGGGACGTACTTCGGGTGGTCGGATCGGTCGAAGGTGATCGCAGCCTCAGACCATCAGAGAAATTCCTGGTCGGCTGAATGGGCCGCAAACACGTCACGCTCCATTAGCTTGGTGCGTCGTTTTGACGCCTGTGCCTCTGGGCCACCAAAGATCATAAGGCACTCGTTGGGGTCGGGGAATGAGTCCGTCGCTGTCCCCTTGCTCTGTGACTAAGGGGTCGGGCTGACCCCGTCCAGCCAACCCATGAGGAACTTCCTCATAAGTCCGTACTCGCGGTACTTGTGCTTGACGAGGGTTGCGTGGTTCGGGCACAGACCCTCGAGCAGCTGCTCGAAGTAGTCGGGGGTCGGACCCTCGTTAGGTCGTCGCCCTTGGGGTCTCGTCATCTCGTCTTTGGCCTTGCAGCATCCGGCCTTGGGGTCGGGAGGGCTTGGGGTCTGCGACGGCGATGAACTCGACCCGCCTCTCCTTCTTCTTCTTTTTCTTCTTCTCTCGGTAGTCTGATGGTCCTGCCTCGTCGGTAGTCTCGTCGTGCTTCTTCTTCCCTCCGTCCTCAGGAAAATGCGCCAGTACGGCTTCCTCTCCTTGCGCTTCTTCATCAGCTATGTCGAGGACCTCCTTGATCGTCTTTGGGCACTCCGTGCCGATCCGATTGACCAAGGGTCGGCACTTGGTGCCCCCTATCAGTGCAGCGATGGCATCGGCATCAGTGGCGTCTGGGAGGTTGTTGTACTGCCGAGAAAACCGACGCAGGTAATTGCGTAGGGTCTCCCTATGCCTCTGCTTGCACCTCTTGAGGTCCCAGACCTTGCCCGGGCGTGCGCAAGTGCCTTGGAAGTTCCCGACGAAGGTATCCCTCAGGTCCACCCAGGTTCGGATCTTCCCGTTTGGCAAGCACTCGAGCCACGCGCGAGCTGGCTCTGCCAAGTACAGGGGGAGGTTTCGTATGATGACTTTGTCATCGGAAGCCCCTCCCGCTCGGCACGCTCTGCCAAGTAATATCTACAAAGGTGCATCTCAACAAACACATTAGTCCCAATGGTTATGTTGTCAGTTAATCACCAAAATCACAAATAATGGCCTAGGGCCATTTTCCTTACAGGGTCTCCCGCCTCCCGCACTCCTGCGATGTGCGGCCCTTAGAGTATTCCCCCAAGGTTTATCAATCCATGGATCGACAATGAACTATTAGGGTTTTCTATCTAGCTTAATGGATCTAATCCTATCATGAAGCATGTATTGCATATAAGGTTGAAGGTGTGTGAGGTGATGGATATGAACACAATGTATGATATGAATGAACTCAACTGACCTCCTCGAGATAACACGACCATAGATAGCATGAACCCACCACCTCCTTCATTGCAATTTCGGCCTAAGTGATAACCTAACCTATCTCATACTCCGATAAGTGGACTTAATCCCACCAAGTTTCGTAAGCCGATGCCTTTCCCTCCCACACTCATCACACAGCACTAGGGGTAGTCAATCATCAAACAAAGAGAAGTTATAAGGGGACATGGCTCCACAATACATGTTCCACTGGCCCTACTCCTCCCGCATACTGTCACTAAACAAGGGATCCCAGTGACCGACTTCCCGCGCACCACTAAGATGTATCCGCAAGACTTAGACTAATCACCATTACTATATCTAATCCTACTAAGAACATATGATAGCTAAACTTATAGACTAATCACCACGATTACATCTAATCATAAGCTAGATAGGCATCTGAGATCAAACACACATCTTAGAAGATCAAAGTAACGAGACAAGATTAGATTGATTCACCATTCAATGTACATGTGCCTTGATACATCTAGGCACGGCTCCAGAATTCCACCATGGCGTCACCACGCAGAGCCAACCATGGCGGCTAAGGTCTAGCCTAAGCCATCTCCTAGGCAATGCCGAGGATGGCGACCGTCGGCTTCCTCCGGTGTGTGTCCCTCTATTCGGCGACTCTGCGAATGTCAACTCTCTTTGGACGTCGCGATCAGGGTTCCTTTTTTATAGTCGTGGAGACCTAGGTCAAATGGGGGCACAAGCCTAGGCTAGATGGGCCGGGGCCTGCCGGCTAGGGGGCCCATGGGCTGGCCGGCTTGGCCAGTTCCAGGACCGACTCGCCCTCTCCTTTGTCCTCGAGTCTCCTGTGATCATCTGGATTCCGCATCCTTCTTTGTTGATAGGCTTTTGCTGACGTTTTCCTTTGGGATATCTTTGAGATAAGGATAAGGAGGTGAATATTTTCTTAATCTGCAATTGCTTCGCCTTGATCCCGAAGTAAATCATCTTGGGTTGTCCTTTGGGCCTTCTTGTATGTGTACACGAGCTTCAAGGTCTTTGGCTTTCGATCCGCATCATGGGCTTGATTTTTTCGGGCTTGTAGTTGGTTTTGGGCTTTGGACATAAACACTCCGAATTGGGTCGTTTTTCTGCAAAACATGACATGCTCCAAAACACAATACATATGCGAACATGGCGTTATTTCAAGTGCCAAGTGGCAAGTTAGTATAAAAATTTGCACAAAACCTCCACCTAAATGGCACCAAAAGTGTGTCGCTAAGGAGGACCAACATCCACCACGTTCGGGTGTTTTCATAATAGTAGCTTGCTGAGCCCGGGGGACCCCCTTCTCATCCCAGTCTGGGTCCCCGTGCTCTAGCCATCGAAGTAGATCATGTTAGTAGGTAGTAACATGTGTGGGTAACGAGTTAGCTAACTGAAGTTACACCCTCTACCCTCATACCTTTTCTCCTATGGTGGGTCCGGTTGAAGAATTCTATGCATAATTGTGACAACCATGATGTTTAAACCTTAAATGTACACTAAAAACAAGGTTAAAGTAAAAGGAATGGAAATACACTTAAAAATTCAAAGTTTAAATTCAAAAGGCTGATTTGACACCCAGCTGAGATCTCGAAAATTTTCTACTAAACTTAAAAATCTTCAAAAATAAAAGTTGTTTGTCAGTCCAAATAAGGCCTAGTTACTGTTTGGAACTTTTTCAAATTTTGCTGATAAGCCCCTCAAAAACCCTAAACACCATGCAGAACACCTTTTCAAACATGGCTTGTTTGAGATTGAAAATTCGTAATTTCAAGTTCACCCCAAAAAGAAAGTCGTGTCCCATCTTTCAAACTCCAACTTTTGTTTTTGCACTTTGAAAGTTTAGTTCAAATTTTCGGAGAAAATTGTTGTTGAGCCGCGGAGCTCCACGGGCGCCCCGACAGCCAGCTCGGCTGCTCTGCCCCAGGCCGCCGCGGCGTCGCCACATGTGTTGACGGAGTGCGCTGGAGTTGTTGAAGAATCGCAACTTTGCACATGTTACTGTCTTCAGCCCTCTCCTTCTCATCAAAACGGACTTGGGACATGACATGGATCGCGCATTCAAGCATGCAGGTTGGGAGCACTTCCACACCATCACGGAATCAGGTTCGAGTCTTCTCACTATTGAATTTCTAATGAGTTTGAATATCGAAACCACCCCGAAAGAAACTATCATTCGATTTCGATTTTTCAATGAGGATTTTATTTTGAACTCTCGCCAGTTTAGCAATGATCTTGGTTTTCATCAACGTTGCATTTTGAACCCCAATATTTTGGAGAAGGACCACCGTTATGAGCGAACCTCATGGTGGGACTCCATCTCTGATGATTCTTTCAGCACCAAAAAAAGCATAACTTCCATTCATAATCCTATGCTGCGGTTTTTGGCAAAATGGATTGCTATGGTTGTTCATCCTCGTGCAGATTTACGTCTTTGTCTTAGTGCTGAGTTGCCTTGCCTTTACGCTATGGCTAAAAAGATAAAGTTTTCTCCCGTGTTGGGTATGCTTAGTCATTGGCAAAGGATGGTGACTACAAAATGCACCATTGACATTACTTCGCTGGTGACTCATATCGCCAAGTATGTCGGTGCTTTGACAAATGCAGAAGTCACCTACTTGCCATTGACACAGGAGTATCAAACCCAAATTGGTCTTGATCATTTTGTGCAAGGGCATTTGATGCGGGAAGGGCCAAACCATACTCTTTTTATGTGTTACCCCGGGTACGAGGAAGAGATTGAGTTTCCCTGCTCAAACCTCGGACTCTACTCGGTGAAGCGGCTTAAATTGCAGATGAGGAAGAAGGAACTAGCACGCCACAGTGTGGCTGGCACACAACCAACAACACGTAGCGGGACCCTGCTGGAAAGGCAGACCGAGGCAGCCACTTCACAGATGCCATCATCTGGAGAGCCTGGGACATCACAGATGCCTCCACCTAACCCGACTGCCAACATAACCTTCGAGCAGACGTACGACTACTTCCAAGGAGGGTCAGGCCAGTACACAGGAACCATGCCAGGCTATGGCCAGGATCCTGGGTACTACTACTCCAGAGGTATGGATTCTTATGGTCCACAGGTCGGACCATCCACTTTAGCCCGGTACGACTACGAGAACCCGTTCACTCGGGAGATCTCACAGATCAACACCCGGCTCAGTGAGCTCTACCAGCAGCAGCAGCAGATGAACCAGGACATGGCACACAACACGGATCTCACGCAGCAGAACTGGGCGATGGCGACATCCATGCACTACGACATCTCAACCATCTTCCAGCGCATGGATCTCAACCCCAACCAGCAGAACCCCGACCAGTCAGACTACTGAGCTTCATCGAAGATTGGGGGAGGTATCACAGGTAAGTTATCTGTCGTTCCTTTGACGTTTAATTTCTTGAAATGCCATGACATGCTTTAGAATTTTATTAATAATAATAAAAGGAAGAGAATTATCCAAGTAATTTGTACATGGGCAGTTTTGCAAGTTCTCTTTTGGACATGATGAATAGTTGCTCTGTTTATGCTTTACACGTGCCTCGTACATAACCCTTTACTCTCTTAGTACTTGAGTTCGTTGGCATGTGGCGTTCCCCTATGTTTCATTCTAGTGGGAGCATAAGCAATAGTTGTCAAATTCTAGTTGTTGGGAATATTGATATGGTTTGAACTAGAGTAAGAATGCATGCTCAATAAGGAACCTCTCGGGAGTTTTCTTTTGAAAAAAAATTTTGTTCATGGAAAATACCCTGATGGATGATTGACCCACCAGAGCCATATATGCAAAATTTTATTCTAGCCACCATATGCAGTCTTGTGTTACTTTGAGATTTGTCGAGCGGTGTGTTCTCGTGAAGGAAATGCTTATCATCTACCTACTCCTTCTCCTTCGCGTAACCATTGTCTGCTAGCCTCAAACTGTCCGGCATGTTGATTTCTCACTCCGAGTATTAACATCCACCTTCGCCGGACAACACATTTCACCAACCAGCCCAAAATCTCCACTGTGTACCTATTCTACCCATGATTCAAGAAAAAGGCTCCAATGAAAATACTCATGAATTAAATCAAGGATCTGAGCTCCTATTTTTACCTATCCTCTCTCCTCCTTAAAAAGAGAGAGAGAGAGAGAAAGAAAGAAGAGAAAGGAGAAAGAAGATCTACAAATAGAGTACAATATGAGCCTAAAAATCAAGCAATCTTTCCATGTGTGAGTCCATTCTCTCCTTTTCCCCTGAACATTAAATTCCAAGGATGGGAATTTGATGAGCACTACTTCTCGAGAATCACCATTTGGCTTGTCAACAAAGGTAACCAAGGTATGCTTCTTTTTCCCTTCCCAAAGCTCCAGATATCGGCCATTAGAGTAGGAGTCATGGTCGGTTCGACTAAGGTGAGGATTTATACACTTGAGTGACTCGAGAGTACCATCGGGGATATCTACCATCTTTGTGAAAATTATCTCCCCGAGGAGGAACCTGAACAGCTGTAGGAAACTCCGGTGATGATTGTTCAGCTTTCCAACTGCCTGTGACAAAGACGAAAAGCAATAAGCCCCACAGATGAGCAAAGGTATGAATTGATTATGTGCCAATTAATTCAATCTACTTTGTCAGAGTTTAGATTTATGCACAGGGTACTTGTAGGGGGTATGCATTGACGCAACTTCTGATCCACCGAGCCTAAGTTTTAGCTTTGCTCGAGGACGAGCAAAGGGATAAGCTTTGGGGTGTGTTGACGGCCATTATGACACCTTGTGACCGTCAACATTTTGGATAAAATGAGAACTTTGCACAATGTTCCATGTATATGTTGCTTATATTTAACAAATTCCACAAGTTTTGGTGAAGTTGTGAATGCAGGGACACGTGGCAGAAAATAGGACAAAAATGGGCAAAAAGCTTGGCCGACCGGCCAAGTCCTGATCGGCCGGCCAGACATCTCGGCCAAATGACAAGTCACTGATCCAGGAGCAAACTAGCACACATGCAAAGGATCCAAGCCATTCATCCAATGACGGTTTGATCAAAGGGCCCAAAAGGCACATCACATGGATTAGAGGGCCCACTTGCATGCCTTAACTGCAAGGCAGTTATTAACCATCATAACTACCGACACCAGGAGGCAATCCAGAGCGTTGCTGCGAAAGGCGGTGCCAGATGGCGAGCAACCCTGGCCGAACGGTCGGCCACCGACTCCGTTCGAGGCGCTCTTCTGAGGACGGTTGCATGCTGAGCTAACTTAACCGCCAAGATGCTCAACCGACCTGCTCAAGCTATAAAAGGAGGCCTCCACTTCACTTCTCAACACACACCAAGAAGGAGCTTCTCTATTTTTTATATTTTCTAGAGTAGATTAGAGTTGGGAGTTAGAGTTGAGTCGAGCTTGCCTCGAGGTTCCGGAGTCTCTCAGAGATCGGGTAAAGTTCTTGTATCTTTTCTTTATACTTCGAATATTTCCTTTATCAATATAGTTATCTTCTTTACTTTATCGGTTAAGCTTTCCTTTCCTGCTTTCCTTAGTTTATCTAGGAAAGTAGTGTGATCATTTCATTTCATAACCTTTAGATTCAGTTAGAGTCTAGTTAGTTTGTCAGGGTTTTACGTTACGGGTTTCTCACCCGGACTAGGAGATTTAGCCGTCTCCTAGGTAGAGGGGGGTTTCTTGTGAAGGACTCACAAGAAATCCTAGCATCGAACCCAGACGTGGTGTTTGGTTAGGTGTTAGCTAGAATTGTGTTCCACCCCATGGAAAGAGAGTGGTAGGCGGCAAGTGGTGACAGCCTTGTCCGTCCTTTGTGCGACCACAACGTTCGGGTGTTTTCATAGCAGTAGTTGCAGGTTGCCGTTAGGTCCCCCTTCTATCCCGTCTGGACCTTTCCTCTTCCAGCCGCCGAAGTAAGCTCTTTTCCCTGACAGCTAGGTAGAGTTCTAGTCTAGATGTTTAGAGGCTTTCTGATAAGTTTAGGAGTGTCTTAGGAATCCTTTCTCGCTCGTTGCTCTCCCAGCTTGTTTTCTATCTCTAAGTGTAGAAGTCTCCTGTGTCGCTGGTCATTTTGACCTTCTATCTAGCTTACCTTTTAGATAAGCTAAATCATTTAGGGCAGCCACCTAACATATCTTTGCGCCCCAGTTATCTCCCCTAAGATAGTTGGTGTACATTTCTAGAATGTGTTCCAAGTATAATTTCTCAATATCACTTTAACCAAAGAGCTTCCCCGTGGAAATTTACGATACCCTGGAATACTCCAAGGTGAAGTGCTACACGGTCATTCTGTGCGCTTGCAGAATATTTTATTCTATAGGGCAAGAGTTTCCCACTGGCTTTCTAACGGCACAATTCCAGTGACGTTAAGAAGTGCCAACAACGTGGCCGGCGAACGCCGGCGACCTTGCCCGCTTGGCCAAGCTAGCACAGCAGACGTCCTATCGCTCCATGCACACACCAACGCCCTCGCCTAGTCTTTTCCCGCACTGCCCGTGCCCTGACAGCCTCGCCACGAGGGCCACCATCATGGCGAGCGGAGCTCCGCTATTGGCTGCAGCTCGCGCACGCCGGACAGGGGTCCCTTGCGACCCGGCTTTGCACCCAGCTACACGCCACAACTCGTGTAGAGTATCCGTCGCTGCCCGAGCCCGAATCCTTGACCGCCAACCCGCAGTAGCGCTGCCCCGTTGCCCATCCATCCGCGTGAGTTCCTAAGCCCTGAGTTGTCTCCTCTGTGCATCCTCTGGCCTCTCATGTGCCTCCTCTACCTCCCCTATAAGAAGAATAGTGTCCCCACGGCTCGCGCGGCCCCAAACCACCTCGCCGGAGCGCCTTTGCCGCCGCCAAGCTCCACCTTACCGTCGACCGCCTGTTCCGACCTAGCAGCCACCACACCATCACCACGATGAGCTTCCTCGACCCTCAGTGAAGCTCTCAGGCCGGTTTCCCCAACCGGAGCACCTCTCCTCTTCGCCGGCGATGAAGC
This sequence comes from Digitaria exilis, assembly GCA_015342445.1. Lineage (NCBI taxonomy): Eukaryota > Viridiplantae > Streptophyta > Magnoliopsida > Poales > Poaceae > Digitaria > Digitaria exilis. The sequence continues at coordinate 100,977 of JACEFO010002247.1, forward strand.
AGAGCGGTGGAGCTCCGCCGCCCGACATCGCCAGACCTCACCGCTCCACCTCCGGCCTCGTCTCCTCTCCCAATCAACTCGCGGTGAGCTCCTCTCCGCGTTACCCCTCTTTCCCCATGCCGGCTCGCCGCGCCCTCGCCGGAATCCGGCTAACGGGGAGGCCAAGGGCCTATTCGCGTTCCCCATTTTAGTTCGAGGGGCCCGCGTGCAAAATTTAGGGTCCCTTTCGTATGGTTTTAAAAGATCTAGGGTTCCCGGCGTAAAAAGATTCTTTAGATCTAGTTCAAATTTCTGAGATCTTCTAAAAACCGTTAAAAATCATAGAAAAATCAGAAAAATGCATAAAAATACTCCCTGGACTCGTGAGATTGTAAAGCTCTTCTTTTGATCATGTCTAGCACTGGTAGGAAATTCTACTGTTTTGGAAGTAGTTTTGATTTTATATGAATTAATCTTGACTCTTTGAGCAGTAACTTGTACTATTTTTAATAAATTCTGTGCAGCTCGATTTTAGCTAAATTTTGGGGTGAGCTTAGCTCTTATACTCCTGTAAGTTTGTAGATAAAAAGGATGAAAAAATTAGAGAAACAAAAAATGAGAAGGAACTAGAGTAAATTTTTTTTTCATAAAAGGATATAGATCACTTTTGATAATTAAAGCAAATATGGTGCATGGGAAGTTTGAATTCCAGAACTGAACGCTTGCATAAGAAATAATAGTTTAAATTGTTTTATATGTGTACACAATCACCATCAAATAAGTTTTAAGCCTAGCATCCCTTCTCTATTCTTGTGAAAAAAAAGAATTGAACACCTTTAGTGCCTAGGTGAATATGGCCTTCAAGTGCCTTAGCTTTAGACCTAAAAATTACAGCAACACTTAAACTTGTGCATCTCATGTAGACGGCGCTCTCGCTGACGGCACTTACAATCTCGTCCCCGCCAACGAAGAAGAAGCTCTCGAAGGTGTTGCCAACGTTATTGTGATTGACCCGGAGACCGACGCCGGTGTAGCTCAAGAAGGCAAGCCCTGTATCATAACCTAACTTTAAAGTTTATGCAACCATGAATTATCTATGTTTGTGCATTTACGTTTCAAGGAGTTGTTTGAATATCCTAGTTGCATAATTCTAGTACCTATGTCTTGCAATACTAGTATGATAGGGTCAATAGTGCAATGCTATAGGACCGTTACAAGTTGAGTGATTTCCTGTCACTCGCGAGATATAGGAGTTGCTTGTCTTTACTTATGTTAGAATCATAAGGATGGACGGGCGGGATGGTATGTGTAGATCTCCCGTCCGTGTATGATAATTGGATTATGGTCGAAACGTGTGGTTCTGTGTGTCAAGTTTTTGAACGTACCACGCACATGCCGACCTATGGGAACCGGTAAGCCCGGTACCCGATTGATGCAGCTAGGACCGATAGCCATTTCTCCTTGGAAATGTTTTTTCCCTTGCAGTACACATGTGGTTACATGCGTGAGATCGGCCTGCGTAAGTCCGCGAGTATCCGATAACCTTGTTATCCTAAGGGAATGGACCCGGCGCCGAACTGTGGATTGAAGGGAAAGGTTGGATAGTGTTTGTGCCTTTTATAGCAAGCATTATCCGTGTGTGTTGGGTTTCCCTGGGCGGCTAGTGAAATTCGGTTCAAACTGTCCGCTTCTCGCAGTTAATGAGACTACTTGACCGCTGTGCTGCATTGAGTAACAAGTGAAACTATGAGGATGATGAACTTGTTGTATGTACTAAATTGTATTGCACCACTTGTATGCTTAGAAAGGTTGCTCATCTAGAATGGTTAAAACAACTATAACCTGATACTAAAATAATGAAAGTAAGAATCCACTCTTAGCTGCTTTCTGGCAAAACAAACCCACCAGCCAAAAGCCTCTCATGTCTAGGAGTCGGTGATGTAGTTTTCACCCGACGGGTAAGCCTTGCTGAGTATTAGTATACTCAGCCTTGCTTGTGGCTATTATTTCAGGTACTATTTTGGATGAGGCGGTGAATTCTGTCGCTTGGCCTACCCAGGTCCCTCCTGGCTAGCATGTCGAGTGGGTTCTGTCCTCTTCCGAGGATCAGGAGGAGTAGCACCATGGACGGCTTCATTGTGGTGTTGCTATGTATCGTCGATTAGCTTATTTTCCGCTGCATTGAACTCTCGTACTTTTATTTAAATTTCAGACTTGGATTGTAATAACTTGATGAGACTATTTATGTTAAGTTGAACTTGTGGAATGTTGTAATTTCTGGGACTCACCTTCGTGTGGGCGCGCGTGTTGTTTCGATCGTGAAAGTACATGGTTAATCGGGTATAATCCGATGGTGCTCCAGCTTATTCCGGATTAAGTGCCTGACTACTTGATTAATAGTCCGTGGGTACTTAACTTGGAATAATTTCAGAGTGGTCCGCCACAGCAGGCATAAGAGCTGAAACATGTGCACCAGAGAGAGCAACAGACCCGAAACAAATATTTCTGAATTAAAACTTGCCAACCTTTGCTTCCGCCGCGCACTTGCGATGGAATGCTACCCATAGGACTGCTAAGGATTATGTATAGAGCATGAAGCCTATGTGGGTTAAGGTATCATGATATGATATGTGGCTAATTATATATTATACTGACTCCCAGCACATTTTCATTCTGTCATTTACTTTTTGCAATGGTGGGCGCAAGGTACGGCGATTGCTGTAACGTACCACGGCACTATATGAAAATATAGTGGCGGCACATAGTCAATACGCTATTGGATGGCGTATGAAACTAGAGTAGCATGGTGGGCGCAAGGTCCGGCGTTTGCTGTAGCGTACCACGGCATCATATGCAAATATGATGGCGGTACAAAGTCAATACGCTATTTTTATGAGCATATGAAATTGTCAATATGTTGCCTTGGTGACATATGAGCATTGCCCGTTCAATGTTGAACGTTCGGGTGCCACCACTATAGTGGGTGGTAATGAATGGGAACGCTTCCGTGAGTGCTGGCATGGGAGGTTCATTGTAAATGCTCTGGAATGAAATTTTTCTGCAGGTACGCTAACCACGATTCTGTAAGTTGGACGGTTAGAAAAGTTCGGCTAGTTAATATAGGGAGAGACGAATATTGCCTAGCCACCAGCACTGACTTCGTAGGTCAAAGGTTTATTGGCACGTGTGTTAGTGAGAACGTGTAGGCCGCTCATGCATCTATAATTCGTTGAAACTCTCATAAATAATGTTGCATGCTCACTAAATGATCCGTCTCAAATCCGAAACATATCTAGTGAAGTGTGCTGAAACTGTGTCAAAAACAGTTCTGTTTGCGTTGTCGTTTCGAGCCTGAAAACCCAGTCGACTGAAATAGTGTTCCATATGAAAGTTGTCATAAATATTGTCTAGTTTATTCTGAAGAAATTTCAACAATTTTGGTTCAGTCAATCAAGAGTTATGCTTAAAATAGTAACCCCCTGTTGGATGGAAATTTTCTGGGAATAGTAAGTTGGAAATTGAATTTTTACAACCTTATAACAACCGTTTCTGCCCGAGACTTCAACATGAAACTTGTCGAAAATTACTTAAGCAATATTCTGGCCAAGTTTGGGAATTTTTGGGTCTGTAGATTTTGATCTTTACCGCTTTTACTACATTGTCCAGAATCTGTTTTTAATTTCTTTTGCCTTATCGGTTCTCACACTTGACCTTTTGTTCAGATGGACGGCCGTACTAACCTTGCTAGCTACCCCAATGACTTCTCCAGCTTGGACTGCCTTGGTTGGGAGGGGTTCCCCAACATCTTTTGGTCCGTGTTGCAGGCTCTTGGCTACCCCAATCCGCCTCAATATGAGAGAACAATCATTCGCGACCATGGTGTGACTCGGTGCAGAGTGCATTTGATTGTGTACCACCACCCACCGTGCCCAAGCTCTCCAACATGGGGCATTGAAGTCCATGGGTACCATCTCGAAGCAACTTATGAGTTGGCCGCTCTCAATGAAATCAGCTCATTTTGCGCCCAGAATACTGAACTTGTGGAGGACCAGCTCCTTGGACTCTTTCCACCAGTCCAAGCTGACGACGCTCACTGGATGAGACGCTATCTCAGCTCACCTCTGACGGTGGCAGAGAACCCCAATGCAGCAGCCGCGCTCTTGATGAGGTGGATCAGGGCCTATCACAGGCTGCAGTCACTCTTGGGATGGTCTCAAAATTCAGCGCTCAATCTTGTAATTGATCTATCTATTCACGCTCGTGACCTTGGGGTTGAGAGGACCTCTCTGTCTGTAGAAGTATCCACTAGAGATGCTATGATTGCAGACTTGGAGAGACAGTTAGCCGACCTCCACTTGGAGCACAATAATGCCAACAATGAGCTAGCCCAAGTGAGAGATGAGCTCGAAGACTGGCTGACTTGGACCATGCCAATGCTATGCTAGCTGCCTATGATGCTCAGCATCTTCTAAATGAGGGTGGAGAAAATGGGGGAGAAGAAGCCCCTGATTCAGATGTGGACACGGAGGAGGATATGCCCGCTCTTGAGGCTCCACCGTCTCCCATGGGTAGCCAAGCTACAGTTAGCAACCTAGACTACTTCTAGGAGCGTTCGGTAGCAAGTTACTCCTCCGCATAGTCTAAATTTTGATTTCATGATGTAATAGGCTAGTTGGAGTTGAGTATTCCTTTAAGCTTATGAACATGTAATCCTTATGGCATGGGAAGTGGGATCCCCAAAAACTTTAGAATGGATGTAACTTGCTGATATGTTGTCAAGGTGTTTGATTTCTAACTTTCTACAGCTACCTTTTGTTTTATTTATTAAGGTGTTTTCCCTTCTCTTCTGGGCTGTAACATGAACTACAAAGTTGTCTGAAATTTGTCAAACAAAACGCTCACCAAAATTCAACCTCATTGGTTAAGCGAAACTAAAATGGCAACCAAAACACTACAGCTCGGTCTCATGAAAAACAGCAAAAATAAAGAACTGAAACTTGAACTTTTCGGCCTAGTTCCAGCTCAATTATGGTTCTGAGTCAAACACGATAGTTCTAGAGTATGAAATTTTCAAGCTACTGACCGAATTGGAGCATCTAACTCGCCTCCTGTTAGGAGATATGATTTTTCTTCCGAAACTGCTTGCTGATATGTTGTCTTTACGCAGTAAACTTCATTACATTGCCACGTTATATTTTGTCATTATTTATGCAAGCTTATGAATTGTGGCTACTACAAGTACCTACTGCAGATGGCTGTCACTCGCAGCGGTCATGATGCTAGCGGTTCAACACCAACCAGCAAGGGTAGGAAGGGCAACAGCCATCACCACCGCCACCGCCACAACCCCCAACGTGGCAGCAGCTGTACGCCACCCAAACGGAGATCCTCCGTAATTTGCAGTAGCAACAGCAGATGATGCAGCAGAAAATGCAGTAGCAGCAGGGTGGTCAGCATGCTCCGCCACCACAAGTGGCCTGATACGAGGTTTCTTGGCTACTCACCCTCTGGTGTTTTCAAGAGCCGAGGAGCTCTTGGAAGCTGATGCGTGGATTCGGGCCATCGAATCCAAATTCTCCATCCTGGCTACACCTTGTACTCCAAACCGCAAGGTGGTTTTTGCAGCACAGCAACTCCGTGGCACAGCTCTCCTGTGGTGGGAGAACTATCTGGCTCTTCAGCAGGAGAACCATGTCATTGAGTGGGAGGAATTCAAGACTGCTTTCAAGGCATACCACATCCCTGCTGGCCTTGTTGAGAGGAAGCTAAACGAGTTCCTACCTCTGACTCAGGGAACCCGCACTGTGCTCCAGTACTCCCAGACCTTCAATGGTTTGCGTCCTTATGCGGGCCATCATGCTGACTCAAATAAAAAGAAGATGGAACAGTTCTGTCGAGGCCGTAATTCCAAGCTCAAGGCACAGTTGACCACTACACGAGTTGGCACTTATGGTGAGCTTGTGAACATTGCAATTGCACAGGAAGATACCAACTTGGCTCATAAGGCCGAGAAGAAAAGAAGGGCTCCTGCTACCCCTTCAAGTGGGCAAACTCAGAGGTTCCGCTTGGTTCCACCGGCTGCACCACAGGGACAACAGAGGACACCTCAGGGTGGACGTTGGGTCGCCAGGCCACCACAGCAGGGTGCACCTCGTTTCCCTCCACCGCCGCAGCAACAACAGGCGCCAAAGCAAAATGTGCAGCAGCCGCTTCATCCTGGAGGTGGCTACTCATGCTTCAAGTGTGGCAGTAGCAGCCATTTCATCAAGGACTGCCCACAAAACAAGCCACGGAACCAGCGCTCAGGGAACCAGCCGAACAAGGGCAAGCAACAACGAGTCCAAGTCAGGCAGGGAAGGCTCAACTACACCACCCTGGCTGATCTACCTGAGGGAGCACCGGACATGACTGGTATCTTTCCTATCCACAACCAACCTGCTGTCATTTTGTTTGATTCGGGGGCAACACATAATTTTATAAGCACAAGGTTTAATGCAAAATGTGGATTGAAATCATACCACACCAAATCAGCATATGTGATATCAACAGCGGGAGGTAAAATAGCATCCAACCAAGTCACTCGAAAAGTACCAATCAAGTTGGGTAGTAAAGTTTTTCCTACTGATCTGATTCTGCTCGGATTGGAAGGAATTGATATTGTTTTGGGGGCAAATTGGATGACTCAACATAAGGTTGTGCTAGATTTTGTCGAAAGGGTTGTGGAAATAAACTCGCCATCACATGGGCCTAGTGCACTTTATTTGCCACACCGAAAATGCGCCAATGCTTGTGCCTATACCATGGTAGAAACACAACTCAAAGACATTCCCGTGGTATGTGAGTATGCCGATGTTTTTCCAGATGACTTACTTGGGATGCCGCTGGATAGGGACATTGAGTTTGTGATTGAACTTCAACCTGGCACAGCACCTATATCAAAGAGACCCTATAGAATGCCACCCAATGAGTTGGCTGAATTAAAAATTCAACTTCAAGAATTGTTAGACAATGGTTTCATCCGTCCTAGTGTGTCACCATGGGGTTGTCCGGCTATTTTTGTGAAGAAGAAGGGCCACTCGTTGAGGTTGTGTATTGACTACCGGCCTCTCAATGCGGTGACCATCAAAAACAAGTATCCACTTCCCCGCATTGATGTCCTTTTTGATCAACTAGCTGGCGCTAGAGTGTTTTCTAAAATTGATCTTCGCTCTGGTTATCACCAAATAAAAATTCGTCCTTGTGACATTCCCAAGGTTGCCTTTTCTACCCACTACAGAATTTATGAATACTTGGTCATGTCATTTGGGCTCACAAATGCCCCAGCCTACTTCATGTACCTCATGAATTCGGTTTTCATGTCCGAGGTTGACAAGTTTGTGGTGGTCTTTATTGATGACATTCTCATATACTCAAAGAATGAGGAAGACATGTCGAACACCTTCGCATTGTTCTTCAAAGGTTGTGAGATCATCAACTCTACGCCAAATTCTCCAAATGTGAATTCTGGCTAGAAAGTGTGAAATTCTTGGGTTATACGGTTTCCAAGGATGGCATATCTGTGGATCCAACCAAGGTACAAAAGGTGATGGATTGGCAGCCGCCTACCTCCGTCCATGAGATTTGGAGTTTTCTGGGTCTAGCCGGTTACTATCGTCGCTTCTGTGGTGGACCACTCCCAAATTATTCCAAGTTAAGTACCTCGGGACCACTAATCACGTAGTCAGGCACTTAATCCGGAATAAGCTGGAGCGCCGTCGGATTAAACCCGATTAAACCACGTACTTTTCCCGATCGAAACAACAGCAGGCCCACACGAAGGTGAGTTCCAGAGATTACAACATTCCACAAATTAAATTACACACATAGATAACATAGTTATTACAAACCAAGTTCAAATTAAAATCAGAGTACAAGTCTTGCAGCGGAATTTAAAGTTCATAACAACTGAAATTAGAAGTTCATTGCAGCGGAAGTAAAACGAGCTAACGACGATACAAATAACTCCGTGCTGAAGCCTGCCACGAAGCTATTCCTCCCGATCCTCGGCAGAGGACGGAACCCATTCGATGTGCCAGCCAGGTGGAACCTGGGCAGGCCAAGTCATAGCATCCACATCCAAGATTATACCTGTAAAATATTGCCACAAGCAAGGCTGAGTATACTAATACTCAGCAAGGCTTACCCGTCGGGTGAAATCTACATCACCGACATCTAGACAATGAGAGGCTTTTGGCTGGTGGGTTTGTTTGCCAAAAAGCAACTAAAGTAGATCCTTGCTTTCAAGTTTTAGCTTCGTATTCTAGTAATCTTTAACCATTCTAGATTAGCATCCTCTCTAAGCATACAAGTGGAGCAATACAATTTAATTCATAGAACAAATTCATAATCTCAAATTCCACTTATTACTCGATGTAGCATGGCGGTCAAGCAGTCTCATTAACCGCGAGAAGCGGACAGTTCGAACCAAATTTGTGCTACCTGGCCAGGGGAAACCTAACACACACGGATACTCTGCTTGCGATAAAAGGTACAAGCATTTCCCAACCTTTCCCATCGATCCACAATTCGGAACCGGGTCCACTCCCTTAGGATGAAGGTTTACTGCTTCACTCACAGCATCACGCATACATCCACAAGTGTACGGCAAGGGAAAACAAAGTTTCCAAGGAGAGATGGCTATCGGCCCTAGCTGCTTCAATCTGGTACCGGGCTTACCGATCCCCATACATCGGTATGCATGTGGTACGTTCAAAAACTTGACTTAGCATCCACACCTTCCGACCTTAACCAATTATCAAACACGGACGGGAGATCTACATCTATCATCCCGCCCGTCAATCCTTATGATTCCAACATAAGTAAAGACAAACAATTCCTATGTCTCGCGAGTGACAGGAAATCACTCGACTTGTAACGGACCTATAGCAATGCTCTATCGATCCCTTTCATACTAGTGTTGCAAGTCATAGGTACTAGGAATTTGCTGCAGCTATGGTGTTCAATCAACTCCTAGAAACGTAAATGCACGAACATAAAGAATTCAAGTGCATAATTTAGTAAGAGTTAGGTCATGCTCCGGGGCTTGCCTTCCTGCTCGGATTGAGAGTTAGCCTCCGGGTTGGTCACTTCCGCACCGGCACCGTGCTCCGGGGCTCCTTCCTCGTCTGCGGGGATGAGGGTGTAGTCGCCGTCTGGGATAGCGCCTTCTACATGATATGCATGATTTTAAGGCGGCTGCCTTAAGATTCTAAGACTAAGGCCTTTGAAGGCCATATTCACCTAGACATACTTAGGCACTACCATTTCCTTCGTAAAAGCAAGTGTCGGTGTGAAAAGTTTTATTTAATTCGATGGTGATTGTGTACATATATAAAAGAACTCTATTTATTTCTTCACAATTTAGGGTGGCTGTTTTGGAATTTCAGAGTTATCCATTTTACTTTAACCAATTAATCCAAAAAAAGGTTATTCTTTTTATATAATTCATTTTCTAACTAGGTTCCTTCTTATTTTTGTTTCTCCATTTCTGTTCATCAATTTTAGCTATAAACTTTATGACAGCTTCTGGAGTATAAGAGCTAAGCTCACTCCAAAATTTAGCTAATTTTGAGCTACACATAATTTATTAAAAATATGCAAACAGCTAGCTGCAGGAAATGAAATAAATGCATAGAAAATTGAAAATTCATCCTTTTCAGGAGATCTTCCTACCAAAGCTAGGCATAAGTATGAGGAGGGCTCTGGCCAAGTGGTGGCTCAAAATAACCCTTGGGTAGTCCTCAATATTTTCCTATCCAAAAACACACATTTAATCATTTGCCATTCTAAACAGAGCAAAAATTAAGTTTTTCATTTTTAACATGTGTGCTAACAAGTTTTTAGTTCTCAGGAGCCAAATGGTGATTTTTCACCGCATAAATTATTTTTAAGGATCTCTGCACTGCGAAAAGACAGGAAATGCATTTAAATTCATAACTGGAGCTACACACCATATTTTTGGGTCTCCTTTGGACACAAGCTGTCCAAAGCCACTATACACAACATATCCAAAGCTCAACCCCAGCGGAGCTCTGGATTTGAAATGGTGCACAACTTTAGGTTTTCATAGTTTGAATTTTAATTCACGAACAGTTCATCAAAAGCATACACATGTCTAATAGAGATTGTAGTTTAGACTCTCACGATTCCAGAGAGTATTTTTGTGTATTTTTCTGATTTTTCTACGATTTTTAATCGATTTTACAAGAATCGGGAAAAACAAATCTAGGTTTAAGAATCTATTTACGCAGAGAACCCTAGAACTTTCAAAACTTCGCGAACAGGTCCTGCACTTTTGCACGGAGGACCCTGGACAAAGGAAGAAGATGAAGAAAGGTCCCTGGGACCTCGCCGGAGTTGCGCCGGGCAAACCACGGCGAACTGGGCTCGGGGAAGTGGGGGGAAATGATCCTGGGCTGACCACGAATCGTTTGAGGGCGGTTTGGAGGCCGGGGGATGACGGGGTTGCGCTGGACGACGAGGAGGTGGCGGCGCGGCCGCCGCGGCTTCTACGCCGGCGAGCTCGGAGTCGTTCGCGGAGGGGGAAGAGGTCCTAGAGCACCAGCAGAGCTTGGGGAAGCTAATGGCGTGCTCGAGGAAGCTCGGGGATGGCTCGAAGTAGGGTCTCGACGTTGAGGTGGTTCGACGGCTGGAAAACCCGATTTGGGGGAAATCGGAAATTCAAGCCGGAGAAGGGGTAATTGCTTGGGGAAAGTTGGGGGTTTTGGAGCTGGTGATACTAGCTAGCTCCGTGCGGAGTGGATTTGGGAATGGTGGAGTGGGCGCGACGAATTTCGCGATGAACACGGGTTCGGTTTGCGCGTCGCGAGGAGGAAGAAGGAGGGGGAACGCGCGAGGGGCTTCACTGGTGGTTCGAGCGAGTGAGTGGAGTGAGTGGGAGGCTCGGTGGAGTGCTCGAGCACCCAAGGCAGCCACTGTTGAGCCTCGGGAGCGAGCGAGCGCGCCTGCGCGGCGCGAGCAGGCCGCCATGAATGCGGACCGAGCTCGGGCAGCGCACGCTCGACTCGACGGGGCGAAGGATCGCTACAGCGACGTCGCGGGGATCTCCTACAGTGCCTTTGGCGCGTAGTGGAGCGGAATCGCGCTCTGCAGCGCTGCCCAGCGCGTCGCGCGCGCGCGCGACCGCGGCGGCGCTCCGACCGCATCATGGCGTCGCGCGGCGCGAGGAGGAGCGAGGCGACGGCGGCGAGTTGACGGCTCGGGCGTGGACGGACAACGATTAGGCGACAAACGCCACCCTCCGCCACACCTTGGCCGCGTCAGCGCCGCCTGAGCCGCTCGCCGGCCGCGTGGCGGCCGAGCTCTGGCCGGCGTCAGAGCGCGCCAGGGCACTGTTCCTTGCCCGTGGAGCTCCGAGTTTGAATTCGAATTTTCTCCAAAAATTTGAACTGAACTTGAAAAAGTGTAAAAATAAAGTTGTAGATTGGAAGATGGGACACAACTTTCTTTTTGGGATGAACTTGAAATTCGAAGTTTTTCAAGCTCAAATAACCCAAAAACAAGAATGTGCCCAGAACGGTAATTTGAGTTTTTGAGGGACTAAACTGCAAAATTTTCAAAAGTTCCAAACAGTGACTAGGGTTTATTTGTGATGACAAACAACTTTTATTTTGGGAGATTTTCAAGTTTAGTACAAAAATCTTGAGTTTTCGGTTGGTGCCAAACAACCCTTGTTTTTGGAGTTTAAATTTGAATTTTGGAGGATTTTTGAATTCCAACCATAATTACCTGTTAAATTGATCTTAGTTACACTTTTTAAATCTTTTGACATCAGAGATGTCACAGCTTCATTCCGGATTTCTCTCGGATTGCTAAACCCATGACCGAACTCTTAAAGAAGGGAGTCAAATTTGAGTGGAGTGACAAATGTGAAGAAGCTTTACACACCTTGAGAAAACATTTAACTTCTGCCCCAGTCTTAGCTCAACCCAACAGCACCAATCCCTATGACGTCTATTGTGATTCTTCAGGCACCGGACTTGATTGTGTTCTTATGCAAGAAAACCGGGTCATTGCTTATGCTTCTCGAGCACTCCGACCGCATGACCAAAATTACCTTACTCATGATCTTGAGTTGGCAGTAGTTATTCATGCTCTCAAGAATTGGAGACACTACCTAATGGGTGTTCCATGCAATATATACACAGATCACAAAAGCCTCAAATATATCTTCACTCTGGCACATTTGAATATGAGGCAGCGAAGGTGGTTGGAGTTGGATAAGGAATATGATCTTGTTGTACATTATCACCCCGGGAAGGCCAATGTGGTTGCGGATGCTTTAAGCCAAAGGCTCATTGTCACTGCCTTTCTGTGGAGTCCTATGCTGACACCCTATGCCATGAAATGGCAAAGCTCAACTTGGAAATTGTTCCCCACGGGTACTTCAATCATATCTCTACCGAACCAACCTTGCACAACCAAATTGTCATGGCCCAACTAAATGATGCAAGCATTAAAATTCTAAAGAGAAAACTGGCAAAGGGAAAAGCAAAATATAAGTGCTTCCTGCTGGATGGGCAAGGAATGATGCGGTTTGGCCATTGGATAGTGGTGCCCAAGAACGTCGAACTCCGACGGAAAATTATGGATGAAGCTCATCTTTCAAAATTTTCTATCCATCCCAGGAGTTCCAAAATGTACCAAGACCTTAAACAAAACTTTTGGTGGACTAGTATGAAGCGGGAAATTGCCAAATATGTGTCGGAATGTGACACGTGTCAGCGGTAAAGGCAAGCCACTTGAAGGTAGCAGGTAGTCTTCAACCTCTACCTATACCCTCATGGAAGTGGGACGATATAAGCATGAATTTCATTGTTGGACTTCCCAGAACCCCTCAGGGGCATGATTCCATTTGGGTTATTGTGGACAGACTCACCAAGACCGCGCATTTTATTCCGGTCAAGACCGTCTATACTGCCACGAAGTATGCTGAAATCTATCTGGAACGGATCGTTTGTTTACATGTGGGTACCCAAAACAATAATTGCAGATCGTGGTACACAATTTGTGGCACGACTTTGGGAACAATTGCAACTGTCCCTAGGCACCAAACTGATCCGAAGCTCAGCTTACCACCCTCAAACCTATGGACAGACGGAATGGGTAAATCAAATCCTTGAAGATATGCTTCGAGCTTGTGTTATTCATTATGAGAAGAATTGGGAGAAATGTTTATCTCTGGCTGAATTCTCTTATAACAACAGCTACCAAGCAAGTTTGAAAATGGCACCTTTTGAAGCCTTGTATGGTAGAAGGTGTCGGACACCGTTGTGTTGGTCTCAGGCGGGTGAGCGATACACGTATGGCCATGACCTTGTGAAAGAAATAGAGGAAAAGGTTAGGATCATCCGTGAAAACTTAAAGACCGGACAATCTCGACAAAAGAGTTACGTTGATCAAAGATGGAAGCCCCTTCAGTTTGAAGTCGGCGATCATGTGTATCTCAAGGTTTCCCCGACCAAGGGTGTACAAAGATTTGGGTTAAAAGGAAAACTTGCACCTCGCTACATTGGTCCATACGAAATCACCCAACAATGTGGACCAATTGCGTATCGTGTGAGGCTTCCCGAGAAGCTCTCGGCCATGCACAATGTTTTCCATGTCTCCCAACTCAAAAAGTGCCTTCGTGTTCCGACCGAGATTGTTGAGCAAGAAGAACTCTCGGTTGAACCGGATCTTTCTTACGATGAGCATCCTATCCAGATCCTCGATGAGAAAGAGAGAAAGACCCGAAGAAAGGAAGTTAAAATGTACAAAATTCAGTGGAGTCATCACACTGAATATGAAGCCACATGGGAAACCGAAGAGTATCTTAAAAAGAACTTCCCCGACTTCCTCCCCAAGACCAAGGTATCCTTTTCCCTACTTTGTCCTTAAGCACAATCAAATCTCGGGACGAGATTCCTTTTAAGGGGGGTAGGTTGTGGCATCCCTGATGTTTAAATCTTAAAAGTACTCTAAAAACAGGGTTAAAGTAAAAGGAATGGAAATACACTTAAAATTGGGCTTCAAAAATTCAAAGTTTAAATTCAAAAGGCTGATTTGACACCCAGCTGAGATCTCAAAAATTTTCAACTAAACTTGAAAGTCTCCAAAAATAAAAGTTGTTTTTCATTCCAAATAAGGCCTAGTTACTGTTTGAGCTTTTCAAACATGCAAAAGTTCGTAGAACACCTTTTCAAACATGGCTTGTTTGAGCTTGAAAAGTTCGTAATTTCAAGTTCACCCCAAAAAGAAAGTCATGTCCCATCTTTCAAGTGCCAACTTTTGTTTCTGCACTTTTGAATGTTTAGTTCAAATTTTTGGGAAAAATCGCTGTTGAGCCGGGGAGCTCCACGGGCGCCCCGACAACCAGCTTGGCTGCTCTGCCCCAGGCCGCCGCGGCGCCAACACATGGCCGGCGAGCGCCGGTGACCTTGCCCGCTTGGCCAAGCTAGCGCAGCAGACGTCCTTTCCCTCCGTACACACGCCAACGCCCTCGCCCGGCCTTTTCCCGCACTGCCCGCGCCCTGACAGCCTCGCCACGAGGGCCACCATCATGGCGAGCGGAGATCCGCCATTGGCCGCGGCTCGCGCACGCCGGACAGGGGTCCCTTGCGACCCAGCTTTGCACCCAGCTACACGCCACGGCTCGTGCAGAGTATCCCTCGCCGCCCGAGCCGGAATCCTTGACCGCCAACTCGCAGTCGCGCCCTGCCTGAGCTCGCCAGGCCGTCAATGGCACTGCCCCGTCGCCCATCCGTCCGTGCAAGTTCCTAAGCCCCGAGCTCTCTCCTCTGTGCATCCTCTGGCCTCTCCTATGCCTCCTCTACCTCCCCTATAAGAAGAATAGTGTCCCCGCGGCTCGTGCGACCCCAAACCACCTCGCCGGAGCGCCGTTGCCGCCACCGAGCTCCACCTCACCATTGACCGCCCATTCCGACCAAGCAGCCGCCACACCTTCGCAGCGACGAGCTTCCTCGACCCTCAGTGAAGCTCTTAGGCCGGTTTCCCCACCCCGAGCACCTCTCCACTTCGCCGGCGACGAAACAGAGCGGTGGAGCTCCGCCGCCCGACGTCGCCAGACCTCACTGCTCAACCTCCGGCCTCGGCTCCTCTCCCAATCAACTCACGGTGAGCTCCTCTCCGCGTTACCCCTCTTTCCCCATGTAGGGACCCTTTCGTAAGGTTTTAAAAGATCTAGGGTTCCCGGTGTAAAAAGATTCTTTAGATCTAGTTCAAATTTCTGAGATCTTCTAAAAACCGTTAAAAAACGTAGAAAAATCAGCAAAATGCATAAAAATACTCCCTGGACTCGTGAGATTGCAAACTCCAATCTCATTTTTGCATGTATACGCTTTTGGTGAGTAGTTTTTGAATTAAAATTCAAACTCAGTTTTTAGAGTTTTGTGCATCATTTCAAATCCTGAGCTCCTTTGTAGCCGAACTTTGGATATGTTGTTTGTGTGGCCTGTCGTAGCACTGTATACAAAGGGGACCTAAAAAATATGGTCTTAGCTTCAGTTATGAATTATTTAGTGATTTCTGTCCTAGCTCAGTTCTAGATTTATTAAAAATAATTCATGCGGTCAAAAATCACCAACTTCCACCAGAGGTCTAGCAACTTGTTGGAACTTGTTAGAAAAATGCTAAACTTAATTTTTGAACCTGTTTAGGCTATCAAATAAATAGATATAGGCTTTCGGTTTGGTAAATATTTGGGATTGTTCAAGTGGTATTTTTAGCTATCACTTGGCCAAAGCTCTTATTTTGATCATGCCTAGCACTGGTAGGAAAATCTACTGTTTTGGAAGTAGTTTTTATTTTATACGAATTAATCTTGACTCTTTGAGCAGTACAGCTCGGTTTTAGCTAAATTTTGGGGTGAGCTTAGCTCTTATACTCCTGTAGCTGTCATAAAGTTTGTAGATAAAAAGGATGAACAGAAATAGAGAAACAAAAATAAGAAGCAACTAGAGTAAATTTTGTTTTCATAAAAGGATATAGATCACTTTTGATAATTAAAGCAAATATGGTGCATGGGAAGTTTGAATTCCAGAACTGAACGCTTGCATAAGAAATAATAGTTTAAATTGTTTTATATGTGTACACAATCACCATCAAGTAAGTTTTAAGCCTAGCATCCCTTCTCTATTCTTGTAAAAAAAAAGAATTGTACACTTTAGTGTCTAGGTGAATATGGCCTTCAAGTGCCTTAGCTTTAGACCTAAAAATTGCAGCAACACTAAACTTGTGCATCTCATGTAGATGGCACTCTCTCTGACGGCACTTACAATCTCATCCCCATCAACGAAGAATAAGCTCTCGAAGGTGGTGCCAACGTTATTGTGATTGACCCGGAGACCGACGCCGGTGTAGCTCAAGAAGGCAAGCCCCGGAGCATAACCTAACTTTAAAGTTTATGCAACTATGAATTATTTATGTTTGTGCATTTACGTTTCAAGGAGTTGTTTGAATACCCTAGTTGCATAATTCTAGTACCTATGTCTTGCAATACTAGTATGATAGGGTCGATAGTGCGATGCTATAGGACCGTTGCAAGTCGAGTGATTTCCTGTCACTCGCGAGATATAAGAGTTGCTTGTCTTTACTTATGTTAGAATCATAAGGATGGACGGGCGGGATGGTATGTGTAGATCTCCCGTCCATGTATGATAATTAGATTAAGGTCGAAACGTGTGGTTCTGTGTGTCAAGTTTTTGAACGTACCACGCACATGCCGACCTATGGGAACCGGTAAGCCCGGTACCCGATTGATGCAGCTAGGACCAATAGACATTTCTCCTTGGAACTGTTTTTCCCTTGCAGTACACATGTGGTTACATGTGTGAGATCGGCCGGCGTAAGTCCGCGAGTATCCGATAACCTTGTATCCTAAGGGAATGGACCCGACGCCGAACTGTGGATTGAAGGGAAAGGTTGGATAGTGTTTGTGCCTTTTATAGCAAGCATTATCCGTGTGTGTTAGGTTTCCCTAGGCGGCCAGGTGGCTTCTCGTTTGAAGGATGCTCTCCTCTTTGGAGTCCGGAAGACGCTCGGGGTGGTCTCGATGCACTACCAAGTCAAGATGCTGGATCTAGCGATTGGCTATGTCATGGCCGACCACCTCATGGATGACGAAGCGTTGGTCATCGTCGAGCAAGCCAATGCCGTCGCAGATGGCACTACCAGGACCTTGTCATCGCTCTTCCTGTGCGACATCTACCCTGACGATGACGAAGATGAAGGTGATGCCAGGGATGCTCTCGCCAGCATGGATGTTCCATGAAAAGACTCTGGCCATGGGGCCCAAGTAGGAATAAATTAGGAGTTCGCCTCCCGTTATCGTAATGCAAAAACAGTTCATTGTTTTGTATGCAATATTTATTTTTGCGTAACTATCGTGTTTGTAATGGATTACATGCTTCCTGCACATGTCTTAGAAAAGTTTGCACTAGGATTGATTCGTTCATGAATGACTTAGGCGAAGGGAAGTGAGGGGATGCCGTATCACAGAGGAGTAGGCAATCACATGACTCAGGCAACCCTGCCTTTAGCCTTTCATGCTTTGTGTGAATTTTCTGAGGTACATAGGGAAAGCACGCGATCATCTTTGAGATGGCGATAAAAAATTTAAAATTAGTGATTTTTTTCTGGGGGTACCCCGTTGTTAGTCCCCGAGGGAGGCTTGAGCCTACCGAGGGTAGGGTCAAGCCTCTCTCAGCGTGACGAGGAGGTTTGTAACATCCCAGCCCAGGGCTTAGTAGAATTGATAAGGATACTCATACTAACAAGTTGCAACTTCTATTCCGCAAGCTCATCCTGAAAGACATGTGTTGTTCTGTGGGGACATTCTTGGGTTCTAGAGAGCTGTTAGGATAGATGGGCCCGGCCTAGAGTGGAGGGACGTTAAAAGGATGAGGCAAACCCATTCCTCACCTTGGACCTGATGATTGGAGGCCGGGAAGGGGGCGGCGGTGAGCTCAGTGGCCGGCGGCCATGGCTGCCATGGCGGTGGCGCTGCAGGTGGAGTCCATGGCAGTGTTGGCAGTCCTTAGCCTAACAGAAAAATCCGCAAGCGTGCGGATGCCGATGTAGCTTTCACCTAGGAGTATTCCAAGGTATCGAATCCATGAGGAACGGGTAGTACACTAGCAGCCGCTCTGATTTATCCAGGGGATGACGGGAGTGAAGTAGAACAGATAAGATGGGTAGAGGAATCTATTGTCGTCTTGCTAAACTGTAACACCTCGGGCGTTTAAAGTGTATAAGCGAGAGTAATTTAACAAAAACCAAGGAACTATTAACCTCGAAGGGAAATCATCGCAAAGGTTAACTTGAAACTAAATCAATGCAATGTAATCATAAATAGGAATAAAAACTCTATATGAGGTTGTAAATCTGTACTGATGTAATTGGTTTTGACTTTTAACCCTACCAAAACTTTTCTAGTACAAAGCTAAACAATTTCACTTGGTTGTTCCATGGCAAACCCAAAAGACTTACACATGAGATGACGGTTTTGAACAACAAATTAATAATGTTCCCATGTTTTTAAAAGTGCTTGAAGGACTAATTGCTCATATAAAGTTAGCACATAAAATAATATCATGACATAAGCCATGTATGGATTTTGAATTACTGGAATTGAATTAAATCATAACTTTGTGAAGGAAGTCAAAATTTTATTATGTAACTTTCCAGGGTAAAAATTTTGTAAACGACTAGATCCCAAATATTTAATTTACAATATTGTTCCCTTATTTTTGGAGTTGAATTGCTAGGGCTAAAAATTCATGCCAAATTCAAATTCAAGTCTTTTCGAATTTAAACTGCGTCGAAACCAAAAATATTTTACAACTTTTCAAACCTCCATTATAACACTGATCTTCTAAGGTTTCTAAAATGTATTTATTCATAATTTTTGGACCTTGGGAGCTATTTCTTTTGGAGCAAAACTTTTAAATTGAAAATTTAAATCCTCCCTCTCTTACAGCCCGACCCCACCTGTCAGGAGCTCCTTCTACCTCCCTCTGCGCTCGATTGGGCAGAAATGGTGGTGGCCTGCCAGGCCACTGGCCGTCCCTGGCACCAGCTCCTCTCGAGCCCAGGCGAAAGGCCCCTTCTACCCCTCTCGGGCTCCTCCTATTTAAGCTCCGACTCACCAGCTTCGAAACCCTAGCCCCCTTCCCTCTCCAGAGCCGCCGCATCCATTGCCGCCATGAAGCTCGGCTCGAGCTCGTCGTCGGCGTCCTGCTGCCCCACGGCCTCCACCATGCCACCCCAGTCCTTCTCCTCCACCTCGCCATCGCTCCCAGCCACCCAGCAGCTCCCCCTTCCTTTCTCCTTCCTCGCGGGGCTGAGCAAAGCAGAGCCGCCATTGTTGCCGCCGAGCTTGAGCTCAACGTGGCCAGCCACCTCCGCCTACCCACCGGCCAAACCAACCCTATGGCGACCTTCCCCGCACCCCACTGATGCTCTCAGGCCCCTCCAACCACAGCCCCCCTCGCCGTCCTCGCCGGAGTTGAAGCAGACGCGGCTGCAGCGCTGCTGCTCACGTCGCCGGCCATCTCCGGTCCACCTCCGACCTCGCCGTTGCATCAAATCGGTCGTGGGTGAGTCCCTCGTCGCACCCGGGCCCTCAACCCAGCCTGTCCCGGCCTTCCCTCGCCGGAATTTGGACCGCCATGGTCTCAGTTCCGCCCAAGGACCCGATTGCGAATCGCGAATTCTTTTTACGGTCCCCAATGCAAAAACCGAGGACCTATATGTAATAGCCGAATTGCTGTAAACTTCAAAATTAAACTAAAAATCATAGAAAACTCGGAAAAATGTAAACTAAATTTATATGGTCTCAGAATTTTGTCAATTTTAACTTGGTTTAGGCTGCAAAAATTAAAATTGATAAATGAACTTTTGTGCATAACTAAAAATCTACAACTGCTATGGGTGTGATATTTGGATATGTTGTTCCACCTATAGTCACTGTTCTACAGTATCAATGTTGCATTAGGTTATATTTTCTAGCTTGAGATATAAATTGTTTAGTTTGTCTCAGCTGAAACCTTGTTCGAATTTTAGTAATTAATGCCTTCAACAAAAATTATCCAACTTTCTACAGTAGTGTATCCATGTTAGCAGCAATCTTAGAAAAATGCTAAACCCCATTTTTAGCTCTGCTAATGTGCTTAAATAAATTTAGGTAAGAAAAAGAAGTAGCATTTGTTTAGCTCTTGTTTGCTACTAAAACTGAGTAACCAACTGATAGATGAGTTAAACATGACTTCTTTTTGCTCCAGTAAATAGTTCATGTGGTTTTGCCATGTATTTATTTATCTAGGATTTAAATTTGTTTCCTAGCGGTGAAAAAGCAATAATACTAAAAATAAAGTTTCTGAATAAAAATAATTTCGTTTGCTGCATAAAAATAAGATCAATAATCTGAGTATAATCATATAGGTTCCACCAAAATTCATATAATTAAGAATTGAGAAACAAAGGCAAGTTGAAATCTTGCTTATAACTAAGAAATAAATAACAAAATGTATTCACATGTACTTGAATATACACTTTTGGAAAATAATTAAATGAATCAAAAGCTGAACTGAGTCACTAAATGAGGAAATAAATTTGTGGTTTCATATATTACACAGTCACCATCAAAGAGCTTGATGTTTAAACTAAAACAATCCCTGCTTACTTTGTGAAGTAAATAGTGTTCTAAATGAAAATGGCCTACCAGAGTTGGTTCTTGTTTCTAATTTATTCTTTTTCATTCATATGCATATCATGTAGATGGCGCGCTAGCAGACGGTGACTACGAGCTGGTGCCCGCTGGAGTGGAGGTTGTTCTAGGAGGTGATGTGGACGTCAACTATGTCGACTTGGAGGCAGCCCTGAAGCCAGTTGCTGAGCAGAGATGACCAGAAGCCCTAGGCCAAAGTCCAGAAGTGCCCAAGGCCCAATTAACACTAACCCTACCGCTCTCAAGACAAGCCCCAAAGCATAACCTAACTTTTAAAGCTTATGCAACTTTGAATTATTTATGTTTGTGCATTTATGTTTCAAGGAGTTGTTTGAATACCCAGGTTGCATAACTCTAGTACCTATGTCTTGAGATACTAGTATGATAAGGCCGATCGTGCAATGCTTTAGGACCGTTACAAGTCGAGTGATTTCCTGTCACTCGCGAGATATAGGAGTTGTTTGTCTTTACTTTATGTTGGAATCATAAGGATGGACAGGTGGGATGGTATGTGTAGATCTCCCGTCCGTGTATGGTAATTGGATTAAGGTCGAAACGTGTGGTTCTGTGTGTCAAGTTTTTGAACGTACCAGGCACATGCCGACCTATGGGAACCGGTAAGCCCAGTACCTGATTGATGAAGCTAGGACCGATAGCTATTTCACCTTGGAAATGTTTTTCCCTTGCAGTACACAAGTGGTTACATGTGTGAGATTGGCCAGCATAAGTCCGCGAGTATCCAATAACCTTGTATCCTAAGGGAATGGACCCGGCGCCGAACTGTGGATTGAAGGGAAAGGTTGGATAGTGTTTGTGCCTTTTATAGCAAGCATATCCGTGTGTGTTGGGTTTCCCTGGCCAGGTAGTGAAATTCGGTTCGAACTGTGCGCTTCTCGTGGTTAATGAGACTGCTTGACCGTTGTGCTGCATTGAGTAACAAGTGAAACTATGAGGATGATGAACTTGTTGTATGTACTAAATTGTATTGCACCACTTGTATGCTTAGAAAGGTTGCTAATCGAGAATGGTTAACACTATTAAAATTTGATGCTAAAATCATAAAAATAAGGATCCACTCTTAGTCGCTTTCTGGCAAAACAAACCCACCAGCCAAAAGCCTCTCACGTCTAGAAGTCGGTGATGTAGTTTTCACCCGACGGGTAAGCCTTGCTGTGTATTAGTATACTCAGTCTTGCTTGTGGCTTTTATTTCAGGTATGCATGTTGCAGAGGACCTTGCTAGTGCTAGTTGGCCTGCCCAGGTTCCTCTTGGCTGGAACGTCGAGTGGGTTGCGCCATTTTCCGAGGATCGTGAGGAGTAGCACCATGGACGGCTTCATCGTGGTGTTGCTATGGATCATCCATTAGTTTATTTTCCGCTGCATTGAACTCTCGTATTTCATTTAAATTTTGGACTTGGTTTCTAATAACTTGATGAGGCTATTTATGTTAAGTTGAACTTGTGGAATGTTGTAATTTCTGGGACTCACCTTCGTGTGGGCTCGCGTGTTGTTTCGATCGTGAAAGAACGTGGTTAATCGGGTATAATCCGATGACGCTCCAGCTTATTCCGGATTAAGTGTCTGACTACTTGATTAGTGGTCCATGGGTACTTACCTTGGAATAATTTCAGAGTGGTCCGCCACATAAACTCCTATTAGGAATACTTGATGGCTCTAGTTGTTTTGACGGCTAGAGCGGGAGGAACTCAGATTGGGGTGAGAAGGGGATCCTCCAGGCTCAGCAACTATTGTTATGAAAACACCCGAACATGGTGGACTACAAAGGACAGACAAGGCTGTCACCACTTGCCATCTACCACTGCGGTTCTATGGGGTGGAACACTACCCAAGGTAGCTATCAAGCACAGGCACCATGCCAAAGCTATCAGCTACTGACCTCCACCTTACACGAAAGGCTTATGAGGAAACCCCAAATGAGTGTGTGGCACTCACGCAGACAAGGGATCCCACAACTAGAGAGAGCAAGCATTCAAGTACAATTAAAGTAAAGGAGAGAAAGCAGTGAAGACAAAAGAAGAGGAAATTACTCGAACTGAAGTTTCATTCCTTGGGGTCACAAAGTTGGAGAGGGGCTGACACTCCGGCTCCTCTCCGGACCCTGACCTCACCACTGTCCCTATTTTCTAAGCAGCGCTACGCTACTTGTGGACTTCTCCAATCACCGAGGTACGCCTTCAGAGGGGGGTCGAGTCCTCCTTTTATAGTCTTCAAGGTCGGTGGAAGGTAGCTTGCTGACTTAATCTTCAGGGGAATCCAATGCTCAGCAAGCACAAAAAAGATGGGCACCAGAGGCGGTGGAAGGAGGCCGATCGGCCTCCCCTAGGCTGATTGGCCTAGGGGTTGTGCCATGTGGCACCGCCTTCCTGGTGTGCAGTCTTGATAATGTCTTAAGGCCGGTTTTGCATGCATCCCTATGAATTGGCCCGAAAGTCTTGTGTTGGGAGGCCCTTCAATCCAAGGTGAAGCCTTTCAGGGTCCTTGGATAAAACCGACATGGAATTCGTGGCTAGGATCACTTGAACTTTTGTTTCTGGGCTCCTGGATCAAGGACGTGGCAATTGGGCCCAATTGGAGGCTGATCGGCCATCTGGAGGCCGATCGGCCTGCCACTGTGGACAAATGTCCGGATTTTTCTCCTGTGTGCTCCTTTACTCACAAATCCATCAAAACTTGTGGAACCCATTAGTATAAAAAATTTTATCATCGAAAGGCACACATGAGATATGAAATGCATGGAATGATGGTGGTAAACATGTGACATATCGACCACCAACACACCCCCACGCTTAGATCTTTGCTCGCCCCGAGCAAAGGGTAGGATTTCAAACACCGGGCCGAGCAAGAACTAAGGTAGGTTTGATGCACAACTTCTCAAGGTAATAGCTAGTATAAACATTATTCCAAAACATTTCTCATACCTGTGGGGTTTGATGTAGCTATGATGCCTGCCTTGAGCGGTTGAAAAGTGGAACAACTCGAATGAATATGTGACTTCCCTCTTCATCAACCATACCTGGCGTTTTTTATATATTTTTCATAGATAAATACCTTAGCTCATAAGATCCTCAGATGATTCTCTCGAGTCGCTCATGTGGGATTTTCTTTCCTCACTGAGTCCAATAGCCAACCTCTCCCTACAATCTACAGGCTTATGTGGAGCTCGGGTAGGGGAAATGTAGGCTCACCTATGTTATGTATATTGTTGAGTCAAAAACTGGTCCTAGTGGAAGTCATGACACTTCATATTCCGATCATTGAGAAATGGATAATCAAGGATGAGGAAAAAAATTGACATGACACAAGCACAATGGAATGTGATGAACAAACCATATCTTGTGTTTTTAGAAGAATATGGCCTTGAGCGGTACTCCTTATTATGCAAGGATCTTCCTTTTTAGACTTTGGAGCCTTGAAACCATCGAGCTCTATTTTTTTTCTTCTTTGCCCATGACTCGGCAAGTTTTTTTTTTACTCGAAGGCTCCATGCCTTCTTTCAAACATGGGGAAGATGTGTGGGAAATGACTGGAGTCTTTATTTTGAAAGGTCATATTTGTGGATAGGATATAGTCAAGGGTATATGAATAAAAAGATGTGGGTTTGGTTGGGTGGAGGAATGTCTAGTTTAGCAGAATCCATTTCGGAACCAGCATAACCAAACATGAGAAGGCTAGCAATGAAGGATAAATGCAAAGGAAGAAATGATCGGTATTGAAATGTCATTATTCCATAAGGGTGCAACGTTTGACAAAACTTAACACAACTATATAGGTGGCATATGTGTAGGTTTGATCATGTGAAACATTTGGCTCTGGTAGGAATTTACAACCATTGAGAAATTTTGAGCCTAAGGATTTTGGTTTTTTTTTCAAAGTAAAATTCTCCAAGCAAAAATCAATAAAAGAGGAAAGAAATACTTCTATCTTATCATATCACACTCGTCAACAACTTAGACAAGATCCTCCTAAATTGATGATCCCACAAGCACAGAGTATCAGTTAAGGAATAAAGCTTACGCTTGCCAACATGTGAGATGTAAAGTTGTGATCAAGACAACTTATTGCATGCAGATCATCATTCTTCTTTTTTTTCAATGAACAAAAGGCTTCATCAATGTGGCGGACCACTCCCAAATTATTCCAAGTTAAGTACCTCGGGACCACTAATCACGTAGTCAGGCACTTAATCTGGAATAAGCTGGAGCGCCGTCGGATTAAATCCGATTAAACCACGTACTTTTCCCGATCGAAACAACAGCACGCCCACACGAAGGTGAGGCCAGAGATTACAACATTCCACAATTTAAATTACACACATAAGTAAAGTAGTTATTACAAACCGAGTTCAAATTAAAATCAGAGTACACAAGTCTTGCAGTGGAATTTAAAAGTTCATAACAACTGAATTTAGAAGTTCATTGCAGCGGAAGTAAATAATCTAACGACGAAACAAGTAACTCCGTGATGAAGCCTGCCACGAAGCTACTCCTCCCGATCCTCGGCAGAGGACGGGACCCATTCGATGTGCCAGCCAGGTGGAACCTGGGCAGGCCAAGTCATAGCATCCACATCCAAGATTATACCTGTAAAATATTGCCACAAGCAAGGCTGAGTATACTAATACTCAGCAAGGCTTACCCGTCGGGTGAAATCTACATCACCGACATCTAGACGACGAGAGGCTTTTGGCTGGTGGGTTTGTTTGCCAAAAAGCAACTAAAGTAGATCCTTGCTTTCAAGTTTTAGCTTCGTATTCTAGTAATTTTTAACCATTCTAGATTAGCATCCTCTCTAAGCATACAAGTGGAGCAATACAATTTAATTCATAGAACAAATTCATAATCTCAAATTCCACTTATTACTCGATGTAGCATGGCGGTCAAGCAGTCTCATTAACCGCGAGAAGCGGACAGTTCGAACCGAATTTGTGCTACCTGGCCAGGGGAAACCCAACACACACGGATACTCTGCTTGCGATAAAAGGTACAAGCATTTCCCAACCTTTCCCATCGATCCACAATTCGGAACCGGGTCCAGTTCCTTAGGATGAAGGTTTACTGCTTCACTCACAGCATCACGCATACATCCACAATTGTACGGCAAGGGAAAACAAAGTTTCCAAGGAGAGATGGCTATCGGCCCTAGCTGCTTCAATCTGGTACCGGGCTTACCGGCTCCCATATACCGGCATGTATGTGGTACGTTCAAAAACTTGACTTAGCATCCACACCTTCCGACCTTAACCAATTATCAAACACGGACGGGAGATCTACATCTATCATCCCGCCCGTCAATCCTTATGATTCCAACATAGGTAAAGACAAACAATTCCTATGTCTCGCGAGTGACAGGAAATCACTCGACTTGTAACGGACCTATAGCAATGCTCTATCGATCCCTTTCATACTAGTGTTGCAAGTCATAGGTACTAGGAATTTGCTGCAGCTATGGTGTTCAATCAACTCCTAGAAACGTAAACGCACGAACATAAAGAATTCAAATGCATAATTTAGTAAGAGTTAGGTCATGCTCCGGGGCTTGCCTTCTTGCTCGGATTGGGGGTTAGCTTCCGGGTTGGTCACGTCTGCACCGGCACCGTGCTCCGGAACTTGCTCCTCGTCTGCGGGGATGAGGGTGTAGTCGTCGTCTGGAATAGCGCCTTCTACATGATATGCAAGGTTTAAGGCGGCTGCCTTTAGATGCTAAGACTAGGGCCTATGAAGGCCACATTCACCTAGACATACTTAGATATTTTTATTTTCTTCACAAAAGCAAGGTGTATGTGTGGGAAAGTTTTATTTACTTCGATGGTGATTGTGTACATATATAAAAGAATTACATTTATTTCTCTACAGAGTTGGGTGTTATTCTGAAATTTCAGATTCCATTTATTTATTCTAACTCAATCACTAAAAAGGTTTATTCTTTTATATAATTCAATTTCCAACTAGTTCCCTTCCTATTTTTGTTTCTCCATTTCTGTTCACACTTTTTAGCTATAAACTTTATGACAGCTACTGGAGTATAAGAGCTAAGCTCACTCCAAAATTTAGCTAATTTCGAGCTACACATAATTTATTAAAAATATGCAAACAGCTAGCTGCAGAAAGTGAAATAAATGCATAATAAATTGAAATTTCATCTATTTCAGGGGATCTTTCTACCAAAGTTAGGCATAAGTATGAGGAGGGCTCTGGCCAAGTGGTGGCTCAAAATAACCCTTGGGTAGTCCTCAATATTTTTCTATCCAAAAACACATATTTAATTATTTGTCACCCTAAACAGAGCAAAAATTAAGTTTTTCATTTTTAACATGTGTGCTAACAAGCTTTTAGTTCTCAGGAGCAAAATGGTGATTTTTCACTGCACATATTATTTTTAATAATTTCTGCACTGCAAAAAGACAGGAAATGCATTTAAATTCATATCTGGAGCTACAAAGCGTATTTTTAGGTCCCCTTTGGACACAAGCTGTCCAAAGTCAGTACTAACAACATATCCAAAGCTCAACCCTAGCGTAGCTCTGGATTTCAAATGGTGCACAACTTTAGGTTTTCATAATTTGAATTTTAATTCAACAACAGTTCATCAAAAGCAATAACATGTCTAATAGAGATTGTAGTTTAGACTCTCACGATTCCAGAGAGTATTTTTGTGTATTTTTCTGATTTTTCTACGATTTTTAATCGATTTTACAAGATTCGGGAAAATCAAACCTAGACTTAAGAATCTTTTTACGCAGAGAACCCTAGAACTTTCAAAACTTCGCGAACAGGTCCTGAACTTTTGCGCAGAGGACCCTGGACAAAGGAAGAAGATGAAGAAAGGTCCCTGGGACCTCGCCGGAGTTGCGCCGGGCAAACCACGGCGAACTGGGCTCGGGGAAGTGGGGGGAAATGGTCCTGGGCTCACCACGAGTCGTTTGAGGACGGTTTGGAGACCGGGGGATGCCGGAGTTGCGCCGGCGACGAGGAGGTGGCGGCGCGGCCGCCGCGGCTTCTACGCCGGCGAGGTCGGGGTCGCTCGTGGAGGGCTGAGGGGTCCGTGAGCTTCAGCAGGGCTTGGGGAAGCTAATGGCGTGCTCGAGGAAGCTCGGGGATGGCTCGGAGTAGGGTCTCGACGTTGAGGTGGTTCGACGGCCGGAAAACTCGATTTGGGGGAAATCGAAAATTCGAGCCGGGGAACGGGCAATCTCTTGGGGAAAGTTGGGGGAAATGGAGCTGGTGATGTGAGCTAGCTCCGTGCGGAGTGGATTTGGGAATGGTGGAGTGGGCGCGACGAATTTCGCGATGAGCTCGGGTTCGGTTTGCGCGTCGCGAGGAGGAAGAAGGAGGGGGAGAGCGCGAGGGGCTTCACTGGTGGTTCGAGCGAGTGAAAGGAGTGAGTGGGAGGCTCGGTGGAGTGCTCAAGCACACGAGGGGAGTCACTGTGAGGCCTCGGGAGCGCGCGAGCGCGTTAATGCCCGACGCGACCCGCCATGACCGCACAGTGAGCTCGGACCGAGCGCGAACGGCGCTGCAGGCGAGGGAGATCATCGCGTGGTGAAGTGGGGATCCTCAGCAGAGGGTTTGGCGTGACGCGAGCGGCTTCTAGCGCCTGCAGTGCGCTCGGCGCGGCGCGCTCGCGCGCGCGACCGCGGCGGCGCGAGACCGCCATGATGGCGTCCGCGGCGCGGAGCAGAGCGAGGCGACGGCGGCGACTTGACAGCGCGGGAGCGACCGGACAACGGCTAGGCGACAAAGGCCATCGACCGCCGCGGCTCGGCCAGCTCAGGGCTGCCTGCGCCGCTCGCCGGCCGCGTGGCGGCCGAGCTCTGGCCGGCGCCAGTGCGCGCCAGGGGCACTGTAGCATGCCCGTGGAGCTCCAATTTTGAATTCGAATTTTCTCCAAAAATTTGAACTGAACTTGAAAAAGTGTAAAACTAAAAGTTGTAGTTTGGAAGATGGGACACAACTTTCTTTTTGGGATGAACTTGAAATTCGAAGTTTTTCAAGCTCAAATAACCCAAAAACAAAAAGCTGCCCAGAACGGTAATTTGAGTTTTTGAGGGACTAAACTGCAAAATTTTCAAAAGATCCAAACAGTGACTAGGGTTTATTTGTGATGACAAACAACTTCTATTTTGGGAGATTTTCAAGTTTAGTACAAAAATCTTGAGTTCTCAGTTGGGTACCAAATAGCCCCTGTTTTTGGATTAAAATTTGAATTTTGGGGAATTTTTGAGGTATTTTTGAATGTCAACCATAATTCCCTGTTGCATTGATCTTAGTTGCACTTTTTAACTATTTTGACATCAGAGATGTCACAGCCTACCCCCCTTAAAAGGAATCTCGCCCCGAGATTCGATTGAACTTAGGAATAACAAGGGGGAAAAGAAATACCTCGGCTTATGAAAGTATGTGGGGGAAATTCTTCCTAAGATAGCCTTCGGTTTCCCACGTGGCTTCATCTTCAGAATGATGACTCCACTGAATTTTGTACATTTTAATTCCCTTCCTTCGTGTCTGCCGCTCTTTCTCGTCGAGGATCTTGACAGGATGCTCATCGTAAGAGAGATCCGGTTCAACCGAGAGTTCCTCTTGTTCAACAACTTCGGTTGGAACACGAAGACACCTCTTGAGTTGAGAAACATGAAATACATTGTGTACCGCTGAAAGTTTATCGGGAAGCTTCACTTGATAGGCTACCGGCCCACATTGTTGAGTGATTTCATACGGGCCGATATAACGAGGTGCAAGTTTGCCTTTAAGTCCAAACCTTTGCACACCCTTGGTCGGGGAGACCTTAAGATACACGTGATTACCAACTTCAAACTGAAGTGGCTTTCGCCGCTGATCAAAGTAGCTCTTTTGCCGTGACTGGGCGGTCTTCAAATTCTCCCGAATGATCCTAACTTTTTCTTCGGCTTCTTTCACAAGGTCAGGGCCATAAGTATACCTCTCGCCTGCCTGGGACCAACACAACGGGGTCCGACATCTTCTACCATATAGGGCTTCGAAAGGTGCCATTTTTAAACTTGCTTGGTAGCTGTTATTATAGGAGAATTCGGCCAGAGATAAACACTTCTCCCAATTCTTCCCATAATGAATAACACAGGCTCGAAGCATATCTTCAAGTATTTGATTTACCCTTTCCGTCTGCCCATCGGTCTGAGGGTGATATGCTGAACTACGGATCAGTTTGGTGCCTAGGGACATTTGCAATTGTTCCCAAAAGCGTGCTACGAAGGGAGCACCACGATCTGAAATTATCGTCTTGGGTACCCCATGTAGACAAACGATCCGCTCTAAATAAATTTCCGCATACTTCTTAGCAGAGTACATGGTATTGACTGGAAGGAAGTGTGCGGTCATGGTAAGGCGATCCACAATTACCCAAATAGAATCGTGGCCCTGAGGGGTCCTGGGAAGTCCAACAATAAAATCCATACTGATATCTTCCCACTTCCATGAGGGAATAGGTAGAGGTTGAAGCGTGCCTGCTACCTTCAAGTGGCTTGCCTTAACCCGTTGGCAGGTGTCACATTCCGACACGTATGTGGCAATTTCTCGCTTCATCCGAGTCCACCAAAAGTTTTGTTTCAAATCTTGATACATTTTGGTGCTGCCGGGATGGATAGAAAATTTAGAGAGATGTGCCTCATCCATAATCTTCCTCCGGAGTTCCGTGTTTTTGGGCACCACGAGGCGGTGTCCAAACCACAGGACTCCTTGCCCGTCTAACCGGAAGCACTTGTACTTCTCTTTCACCTTCTCTTTAGACAATTTTCTTTTGAGAACTTTAACGCCTGCATCATTTAATTGGGCCACAACAATCTGATCGTGCAGGGTTGGTTCCACTGCAATATGGTTGAAGTACCCGTGTGGAACAATCTCTAAATTGAGCTTTGCCATTTCGTGACACAGGGTGTCAGCGTAGGACTCCACGGAAAGACAATGACAATGAGCCTTGCGGCTTAGTGCATCCGCAACTACATTAGCCTTCCCGGGGTGATAATGCACACTAAGGTCATAGTCCTTTGCTAAATCCAACCATCTTCGCTGTCTCATATTCAGATGTGCCTGAGTGAAGACATATTTAAGGCTCTTGTGGTCTGTGTATATGTTGCAGGGAACACTCATCAAATAGTGTCTCCACATCTTGAGAGCATGAATAACCGCTGCTAACTCAAGATCGTGCGTGGGGTAGTTTTGCTCATGAGGTCGAAGTGCTCGAGAAGCATAAGCAATGACTCGGTTCTCTTGCATGAGAACACAACCAAGACCGGTGCCTGATGCATCACAATAAACATCATACGGCTTGGTGCAATCGGGCTGAGCCAAAACTGGGGCTGAAGTCAAAAGTCTTCGCAGGGTGTGGAAAGCTTCCTCACATTTGTCATTCCACTCGAATTTAACTCCCTTCTTCAAAAGTTCGGTCATAGGCTTCGCAATCCGAGAAAAATCCGGAATAAAGCGGCGGTAGTAACCGGCTAATCCCAGAAAACTCCGAATCTCGTGGACAAAAGTAGGTGGTTGCCAATCTAGCACCTCTTGCACTTTGGTTGGATCCACGGATATGCCATCCTTGGAAACCGTGTGACCTAAAAATTTCACGCTCTCTAACCAGAATTCACACTTGGAGAATTTGGCGTAGAGCTGGTGGTCTCTCAGTCGTTGAAGAACAATGCGAAGGTGCTCAGCGTGCTCTTCCTCATTCTTGGAGTATACAAGAATGTCGTCAATGAAAACCACCACAAACTTGTCTAATTCAGACATGAAGACCGAATTCATGAGGTACATGAAATAGGCTGGGGCATTGGTGAGTCCAAAAGACATAACCAGAAATTCATAAAGTCCATAACGTGTGGAGAAGGCAGTCTTTGGAATATCACAAGGCCTGATTTTTATTTGGTGATAGCCAGAGCGAAGGTCAATCTTGGAGAACACTCTGGCGCCAGCTAATTGATCAAACAAGATGTCAATTCGGGGAAGCGGGTACTTGTTCTTAATAGTTACCGCATTGAGAGGCCGGTAATCAATACACAACCTCAAGGAATGGTCCTTCTTCTTCACGAAGATAGCGGGACATCCCCAAGGTGAAACACTTGGACGAATGAAACCCTTATCTAGCAATTCTTGGAGTTGAATTTTTAATTCAGCCAATTCATTGGGTGGCATCCTATATGGTCTCTTTGATATAGGTGCTGTGCCAGGTTGTAATTCAATCACAAATTCAATATCCCTATCCGGCGGCATTCCCGGTAAGTCATCCGGAAATACATCGGCATACTCACACACCACCGGAATGTCCTTTAGTTGGGTTTCGGCCATGGTATAAGCACGTGCATCGACGCAAGTCCTTGGTGGCAGATATAGCACACTCGGGCCATGCGTAGGCGAGTTTATCTCAACAACTCGTTCCGCAACATCTAGGACAACCTTATGTTGAGTCATCCAATTGGCTCCTAACACAATGTCAATCCCTTCCATACCAAGCAGAATCAAATCAGTAGGGAATGTTTTACTTCCGAACCTGATTGGAACTTTGTGGGTGACTTGGTTGGATGCAATTTTGCCTCCCGCAGTTGATATCACATACGATGATTTGGTATGGTATGATTTTAATCCGCATTTCACGTGAAATCTTGTGCTTATAAAACTATGTGTTGCCCCGGAATCAAACAATATCACAGCAGGTTGAGTGCAGATAGGGAAGGTACCAGTCATGTCTGGGGCTCCCTCGGGTAAGTCGGCCAAGTTGGTGTAGTTGAGCCGTCCTTGGCGAACTTGCACACGCTGCTGCTGCTGCTTGCCCTTGCCTTGTTGATTACCCGGGCGCTGGTTCTGCTGCTTGTTCTGCGGGCAATCCTTGATGAAATGGTCCTTGCTTCCACATTTGAAGCACTGATAGCCGGCTCCAGGACGAGCTGGCTGCTGTGCACTCTGCCTAGGTGCTTGCTGCTGCTGCGGCGGTGGAGGGAAACGAGGCGCGTTAGGCTGTGGCGGCCTAGCAACCCATCCACCTCCCTGAGGTGCCCTGGATTGTCCCTGCGGTGCAGCCGGGGGAACCAGGCGGAACCTCTGGGGCTGCGAGCTTGACGGTCCAGCGGGAGTCTTCCTCTTCTTCTCCGCCTTGTGCACCGTATTGGCGTCTTCTTGAGCAATGGCAAGGTTGACAAGATCACCGTACGTGGGAGCACGGGTAGTGGCCAACTGTGCCTTCAACTTAGTGTTAAGGCCACGTCGGAACCTCTCAAGCTTCTTTTCGTCCGAGTCGGCGTGATGACCCGCGTAGGGGCACAGACCATTGAAGGCCTGAGCGTACTGCAGCACCGTGCGAGTACCTTGGGTCAGCGCCAGAAACTCATTCAGCTTCCTTTCCACCAGACCGGCCGGAATGTGATGAGCTTTGAATGCAGCCTTGAACTCATCCCACTCAACTACGTGACCCTCCTGCTGCAGGGCTAGGTAGTTCTCCCACCAAAGGAGAGCTGGGCCGCGGAGCTGCTGTGCCGCGAACACGACCTTGCGGTTGGAGGTGCAAGGCGTTGCCAGAATGGTGAACTTGGACTCGATGGCTCGAATCCAGGTGTCGGCCTCCAAAGGCTCGTCGGCACGAGAGAAGATCGGCGGGTGCGTCGCCAGAAAATCCTCGTATCGGGCCACCTGAGGCTGAGGGGCCCGTTGACCTCCTTGCTGCAGCATTTGCTGCTGCATCATCTGCTGCTGATGCTGCAGATTCCGGAGAATCTCCGTCTGGGTGGCATACAGTTGCTGCCACGTCGGAGGTTGCTGCGGTGGAGGAGGTGGCGGTGGCTGTTGCTGCCCCTCAGGCCCCTGCTGGTTAGCATTGGAGCCACTAGCGTCGTGACCGCTGCGGGTGATTGCCATCTGCAGTAGGGACTTGTATTAGCCACATTTCATAAACTTGCATAATAAATGACAAGATAGAATGTGACAACATATTGAAGTATACTGCACAGAGGGTCACATCAGCACGCAGTTCGGGAGAAAATTCATATCTCCCAACAGGAAACACGTCAAATGCTCCCATTCGGTCAGTAGCTCGAAAATTTCATGCTCTACAACTTTCATGTTGGGCTCAATTTCAAATTCGGACTGGAACTAAGCCGAAAAATTCAAATCTCAGCTCTCTGCGTTTGCTGTTTTTCAGCAGGCCGAGCTGTAGTGTTTTAATCGCCATTTTTATTTCGCCTAACCAATGGGGTTGCAATTTGGTGATCATTTAGTTTGATAAATTCCAAACAACTTTCTAGTTCACCACACAACCCAGAAATGAAAGGAAAACCCATCAATAATTAAAACAAGGCTAGCTGCAGAATGTTTTCAATACAGCTATCACAACTTCATCAAGTCTTACATCACAACCACACCATTAATTTGTACATGCCACAAAAGATAACAAGGGGAGCTCAACTCCATCTAGCCTATTACAACATGAAGCCAAAATCTAGGCCTAGCGGAGGAGTCATTGCTACTACCACTCTAAAAGTCATCCAAGTTGTTAGCGGTAGCCTCACTGCCCATAGGGGAAGGTGGAGCTGGAAGGGGCGGCATATCGTCCTCAGTGTCCATGTCGGAGTCGGGGGCCTCTCCTTCACCATCCACATCCCCTCCTTGCTGCTCAAAGAGGTGCTGAGCGTCGTGGGCAGCAAGCATGGCATTGGCATGCTCCAAGGTACCGTGTACCTCCTCAAGCTCATCTCTAGTCTGGGCTAACTCATTCTGAGTGTTGTTGTGAGCAATCTGAAGGTCATTGAGTTGCCTCTCTAGGTCAGCAATCATGGCATCTCTAGTAGTCACCTCTATGGACAAGGAGGTCCTCTCAACCCCTATGTCACGGGCGCGAGCGGACATGTCCATGGCAACATTGAGCAACTCGCTCTGTGACCGTCCAAGAAGTGCCTGTAACCTGTGGTACGCCCGCATCCACCTCATCATCAAGGCGGCTGCAGCGACGGGGCTCTCCGCCATCCTCAGAGGAGAACTAAGGTAACGCCTCATCCAGTGAGGGTCATCTGGCTGAGTCGGCGGGAACAAACCAAGTAACTGATGCTCCACTAACTCCTGGTTTTGGGTAACAAAGGAGCTAATGCCATTCAAGGCAGCAAGCTCGCACGTTGTCTCCATGTGGTGCCCGTGCACTTCCACCGTCCAGGTGGGAGAGCTAGGACACGGCGGGTGGCGGTATACCACCAACCGCACGCGGGAACGAACCACACCCCGGTCCCGGATAATCGTCCTCTCGTACTGCGGCGGTGTCGGGTAGTCCAAAGCCTGAAGAACCGACCACAGGATACTGGGGAATCCTTCCCATCCCAAGCAGTCAGAGAAGGACACGTCGTTGGGGTAGCTAGCCAGGTCAGCGAGGGCGGCCATCTGAACCAAAAAGGAAAAGGGCAAGGGTGAGATCCGGTTAGCGCCAAAACAAAAACAGATTCTGTGTAGGGTGGTAAAATTACAAAACTCGAATTCTATAAGCTCAAAAATTCTCAACTTGGGCCAGAACATAGTTTAAGTAATTCCTAACAAGTTTCATGTTGGAGGTTTGAGCAGATACTGTCGTTAAGATGGTGTAAAAATTCAATTTCTATCTCACTGTCCCCAGAAATTTCCAGCAGACAGGGGGTTACCATTTTAGCATAACTCCAGTTTTACTGAACCATTTTCGTTGAAATTTCTCCAGCATGTACTTTATAATATTTACGACAACTTTCATGTTGAACACTTTTTCATTTGACCAAGTTTTCAGTTTCGAATTGAGGGTGCAATCAGACTGTTCTCAGCAGGATTTTGAGTTTTGGTTTCAATTTCCTTGACGGCGGTTCGATTTGGTCAAGGGTTAAATTTGAGATTAATTCAGTGAGATGCAATGCATGAGCGGCCTATTAGATCTCACAAACACACATGCCAATAACTTTTGGCTTACGAAGTTAGTGCCGGTGGCTAGGCAATATTCGTCTCTCGCTATATTATCTAGTCGAATTTTTCTAACCGTTCAACATACGGATTCGCGGTTAGTGTACCTGCAGAAAATTTTCATTCCAGAGCATGTATAATCAACCTTTCGTGCCAGCACTCACGAAAGCGTCTCCATTCATTACCACCCACTATAGAGGTGGCACCCGAACGTTTAACATTGAACGGGCAATGTTCATATGTCACCAAAGCAACATATTGACAGTTTCATACGCTACTGAAATAGCGTATTGACTTTGTGCCGCCATCATATTTGCATATGATGCCGTGGTACGCTACAACAATCGCCGTACCTTGCGCCCACCATCCTATTCTATTTTCATACGCCATCACAGCGTATTGACTATGTGCCGCCACTATATTTTCATATAGTGCCGTGGTACGTTACAACAATCGCCGTACCTTGCGCCCACCATCCTATTCTATTTTCATACGCCATCACAGCGTATTGACTATGTGCCGCCACTATATTTTCATATAGTGCCGTGGTACGTTACAGCAATCGCCGTACCTTGCGCCCACCATTGCGGAAAGTAAATGACAGAATGAAATGTGCTGGAAGTCAGTATAGTATATTGTTTGCCACCTATCATAACGTGATCCCTTAACCCACATAAGCTTCACGCTCTAGGTAACATCCTTAGCGGTCCTATAATAACCTTCCTTCGCAAAGCGCGTCGGAAGTACGAGTTGGCAAATTTTATTCAAAATTTGTTTATTAAGGTTTGTTGCTCTCTCCGGGCTGCTGCTTCGGCTCTGATGCCAGCTGTGGCGGACCACTCCCAAATTATTCCAAGTTAAGTACCTCGGGACCACTAATCACGTAGTCAGGCACTTAATCTGGAATAAGCTGGAGCGCCGTCGGATTAAATCCGATTAAACCACGTACTTTTCCCGATCGAAACAACAGCACGCCCACACGAAGGTGAGGCCAGAGATTACAACATTCCACAATTTAAATTACACACATAAGTAAAGTAGTTATTACAAACCGAGTTCAAATTAAAATCAGAGTACACAAGTCTTGCAGTGGAATTTAAAAGTTCATAACAACTGAATTTAGAAGTTCATTGCAGCGGAAGTAAATAATCTAACGACGAAACAAGTAACTCCGTGATGAAGCCTGCCACGAAGCTACTCCTCCCGATCCTCGGCAGAGGACGGGACCCATTCGATGTGCCAGCCAGGTGGAACCTGGGCAGGCCAAGTCATAGCATCCACATCCAAGATTATACCTGTAAAATATTGCCACAAGCAAGGCTGAGTATACTAATACTCAGCAAGGCTTACCCGTCGGGTGAAATCTACATCACCGACATCTAGACGATGAGAGGCTTTTGGCTGGTGGGTTTGTTTGCCAAAAAGCAACTAAAGTAGATCCTTGCTTTCAAGTTTTAGCTTCGTATTCTAGTAATTTTTAACCATTCTAGATTAGCATCCTCTCTAAGCATACAAGTGGAGCAATACAATTTAATTCATAGAACAAATTCATAATCTCAAATTCCACTTATTACTCGATGTAGCATGGCGGTCAAGCAGTCTCATTAACCGCGAGAAGCGGACAGTTCGAACCGAATTTGTGCTACCTGGCCAGGGGAAACCCAACACACACGGATACTCTGCTTGCGATAAAAGGTACAAGCATTTCCCAACCTTTCCCATCGATCCACAATTCGGAACCGGGTCCACTTCCTTAGGATGAAGGTTTACTGCTTCACTCACAGCATCACGCATACATCCACAAGTGTACGGCAAGGGAAAACAAAGTTTCCAAGGAGAGATGGCTATCGGCCCTAGCTGCTTCAATCTGGTACCGGGCTTACCGGCTCCCATATACCGGCATGTATGTGGTACGTTCAAAAACTTGACTTAGCATCCACACCTTCCGACCTTAACCAATTATCAAACACGGACGGGAGATCTACATCTATCATCCCGCCCGTCAATCCTTATGATTCCAACATAAGTAAAGACAAACAATTCCTATGTCTCGCGAGTGACAGGAAATCACTCGACTTGTAACGGACCTATAGCAATGCTCTATCGATCCCTTTCATACTAGTGTTGCAAGTCATAGGTACTAGGAATTTGCTGCAGCTATGGTGTTCAATCAACTCCTAGAAACGTAAAAGCACGAACATAAAGAATTCAAATGCATAATTTAGTAAGAGTTAGGTCATGCTCCGGGGCTTGCCTTCTTGCTCGGATTGGGGGTTAGCTTCCGGGTTGGTCACGTCTGCACCGGCACCGTGCTCCGGAACTTGCTCCTCGTCTGCGGGGATGAGGGTGTAGTCGCCGTCTGGAATAGCGCCTTCTACATGATATGC
The DNA here is from genome assembly GCA_015342445.1 of Digitaria exilis. Classification (NCBI taxonomy): domain Eukaryota; kingdom Viridiplantae; phylum Streptophyta; class Magnoliopsida; order Poales; family Poaceae; genus Digitaria; species Digitaria exilis. The sequence goes on from JACEFO010002247.1 coordinate 139,068, forward strand.
AAGGTTTAAGGCGGCTGCCTTTAGATGCTAAGACTAGGGCCTATGAAGGCCACATTCACCTAGACATACTTAGATATTTTTATTTTCTTCACAAAAGCAAGGTGTATGTGTGGGAAAGTTTTATTTACTTCGATGGTGATCGTGTACATATATAAAAGAATTACATTTATTTCTCTACAGAGTTGGGTGTTATTCTGAAATTTCAGATTCCATTTATTTATTCTAACTCAATCACTAAAAAGGTTTATTCTTTTATATAATTCAATTTCCAACTAGTTCCCTTCCTATTTTTGTTTCTCCATTTCTGTTCACACTTTTTAGCTATAAACTTTATGACAGCTACTGGAGTATAAGAGCTAAGCTCACTCCAAAATTTAGCTAATTTCGAGCTATACATAATTTATTAAAAATATGCAAACAGCTAGCTGCAGAAAGTGAAATAAATGCATAATAAATTGAAATTTCATCTATTTCAGGGGATCTTTCTACCAAAGTTAGGCATAAGTATGAGGAGGGCTCTGGCCAAGTGGTGGCTCAAAATAACCCTTGGGTAGTCCTCAATATTTTTCTATCCAAAAACACATATTTAATTATTTGTCACCCTAAACAGAGCAAAAATTAAGTTTTTCATTTTTAACATGTGTGCTAACAAGCTTTTAGTTCTCAGGAGCAAAATGGTGATTTTTCACTGCACATATTATTTTTAATAATTTCTGCACTGCAAAAAGACAGGAAATGCATTTAAATTCATATCTGGAGCTACAAAGCGTATTTTTAGGTCCCCTTTGGACACAAGCTGTCCAAAGTCAGTACTAACAACATATCCAAAGCTCAACCCTAGCGTAGCTCTGGATTTGAAATGGTGCACAACTTTAGGTTTTCATAATTTGAATTTTAATTCAACAACCGTTCATCAAAAGCAATAACATGTCTAACAGAGATTGTAGTTTAGACTCTCACGATTCCAGAGAGTATTTTTGTGTATTTTTCTGATTTTTCTATGATTTTTAATCGATTTTACAAGATTCGGGAAAATCAAACCTAGACTTAAGAATCTTTTTACGCAGAGAACCCTAGAACTTTCAAAACTTCGCGAACAGGTCCTGAACTTTTGCGCAGAGGACCCTGGACAAAGGAAGAAGATGAAGAAAGGTCCCTGGGACCTCGCCGGAGTTGCGCCGGGCAAACCACGGCGAACTGGGCTCGGGGAAGTGGGGGGAAATGGTCCTGGGCTCACCACGAGTCGTTTGAGGACGGTTTGGAGACCGGGGGATGCCGGAGTTGCGCCGGCGACGAGGAGGTGGCGGCGCGGCCGCCGCGGCTTCTACGCCGGCGAGCTCGGGGTCGCTCGTGGAGGGCTGAGGGGTCCGTGAGCTTCAGCAGGGCTTGGGGAAGCTAATGGCGTGCTCGAGGAAGCTCGGGGATGGCTCGGAGTAGGGTCTCGACGTTGAGGTGGTTCGACGGCCGGAAAACTCGATTTGGGGGAAATCAAAAATTCGAGCCGGGGAACGGGCAATCTCTTGGGGAAAGTTGGGGGAAATGGAGTTGGTGATGTGAGCTAGCTCCGTGCGGAGTGGATTTGGGAATGGTGGAGTGGGCGCGACGAATTTCGCGATGAGCTCGGGTTCGGTTTGCGCGTCGCGAGGAGGAAGAAGGAGGGGGAGAGCGCGAGGGGCTTCACTGGTGGTTCGAGCGAGTGAAAGGAGTGAGTGGGAGGCTCGGTGGAGTGCTCGAGCACGCGAGGGGAGTCACTGTGAGGCCTCGGGAGCGCGCGAGCGCGTTAATGCCCGACGCGACCCGCCATGGCCGCACAGTGAGCTCGGACCGAGCGCGAACGGCGCTGCAGGCGAGGGAGATCATCGCGTGGTGAAGTGGGGATCCTCAGCAGAGGGTTTGGCGCGACGCGAGCGGCTTCTAGCGCCTGCAGTGCGCTCGGCGCGGCGCGCTCGCGCGCGCGACCGCGGCGGCGCGAGACCGCCATGATGGCGTCCGCGGCGCGGAGCAGAGCGAGGCGACGGCGGCGACTTGACAGCGCGGGAGCGACCGGACAACGGCTAGGCGACAAAGGCCATCGACCGCCGCGGCTCGGCCAGCTCAGGGCCGCCTGCGCCGCTCGCCGGCCGCGTGGCGGCCGAGCTCTGGCCGGCGCCAGTGCGCGCCAGGGGCACTGTAGCATGCCCGTGGAGCTCCGATTTTGAATTAGAATTTTCTCCAAAAATTTGAACTGAACTTGAAAAAGTGTAAAAATAAAAATTGTAGTTTGGATGATGGGACACAACTTTCTTTTTGGGATGAACTTGAAATTCGAAGTTTTTCAAGCTCAAATAACCCAAAAACAAAAAGGTGCCCAGAACGGTAATTTGAGTTTTTGAGGGACTAAACTGCAAACTTTTCAAAAGTTCCAAACAGTGACTAGGGTTTATTTGTGATGACAAACAACTTCTATTTTGGGAGATTTTCAAGTTTAGTACAAAAATCTTGAGTTCTCAGTTGGGTACCAAATAGCCCCTGTTTTTGGATTAAAATTTGAATTTTGGGGAATTTTTGAGGTATTTTTGAATGTCAACCATAATTCCCTGTTGCATTGATCTTAGTTGCACTTTTTAACTATTTTGACATCAGAGATGTCACAATCAAAAGATATGAACATTATGAAATAACTTCAAGTAGGGGAATAAAAGTGCAAACCAGCGTTGAAGATTTGACCATGCTTTGCTAGTGCTCAAATTGTGTCCTCCCCCACGCTCGGATTTTGCTACACTTGGTGCTAAAATCTGAGTGTCTAAGGTTGCAACCTCTTGTCCAACTCTTCGTTTATTTGAGTCTCAACCTGAAAGGTTAGTGACAAAAATACCCGAAGGAAAAGAGTACTAGAATCATGTCATGAAACTTGTTCGGTTTTATTTATTGAAAACAAAGTATTTTTTTCCTTTTGATTTTTTAGGTGGAATTTGGAAAGAAGAAAGAAAGAAAAATTTGATTGAAAAATACGGGTTGCCTCCCGGCAGTGCTTGGTTATGGTCAAAAGCTCGACCTTGGGAGCTTGTTCTCGATGTTGCAGCTAGCTTGGTGTTCCATCACCAGTCTTTGGATTTTGTTCATGATATTTAGCTGCAAGGTTATCACAACAAACCACGACGAGATTTGCAATATTTATGATAAACAAACTCGTCCATAACCACCCTTTTGAAATCATCTTGATAAGGCATGTGGTGGTTGGAGTCATCGTGTGTGCTAATGGTGGGAGAAGATGGAGACTCTACGAAGGAGCATGGATCTTTTGTTTTTTCAAAGACGAATTCTCCGTGCTCGTTATTGTCTTCCGAACCTGACATGGAATTTGTTACCTCAGGGATATCTTTGGAGAAAATATTTTTGATATTTAGCCTGTATTATTCTGGAGGTGGATCTTTCCCTTTGATGTGGAAATCTATTGATTTTTCTGGATCAAGAAGGGAAGCATTCTCCTCGGAGTCATAGAATTGATTATGATATTGATACGATTCTTGGAACTCCAAGGGATTTGACGAGATTGATGCTTTGAACTCGTCATCAGAAAATTCAAATTCATCTTCTGAGAATTGAAACTCCAGATTAAGGGATGGTGAATTCTCCTTAGAGAATTCAAACTTGTTTGTCAAGATTTGGAAGTCCGGGTTATCGGATGATGAATTCTTCTTCGGTTGCTCAATCTCGATTAAGGGTTCTTCCTGTGGGTTGGAGGTCACTACCTCAGATTTTCTATAAGCATCATCTTCTTTCCCTGGTGATGATGAGACATCACTGTGAGCTATCGATTCATTGTTGTCGAACATGGAATAAGGAAAGGTTGATGATGATCGTAGGAGGGCTTATGATCTGAGGCAGAGGGTTTTGGTTCGGTAACCTTCTGTGGGCAGGGTGATGGAGAATGGCCAAAAGCATTCATTCCACCATCAAGCTTTTCAGGCAGATCTTCATATACTCCAGTGTTTGGAGTATGATCGAGGATCTTATCAAGGAAGGCTCTCCCCGCACTTATGGTTAAGAAGAGGAAGGAACCTTTAGAAACGGCATCCAAATGGTCTGCACTCTCTTTTCTAAGACCACCAGAAAAATGTTGCAAGCGTATAGCCTCTGGTATACCCAAGTCTGGTCCTGAGGATATGAGCTGGGTGAAACGAGCCCAAGCTGCTCCCAAAGATTCTCCCTCTCGTTGTTTGAAACAGAGGGCTTCCATTCGGAGGGCAATGACCTTCGATATGGGAAAGAATTTGAGACAAAATTCATCTTTGAGGGTCGTCCCATCACTTTTTACGGTCCCAAAGGTCATATAATACCAATCTCTGGCAACACCAATCAAGGAGAATGGAAAGAGCTTCCATTTCAGTGTATCATGGTGCATGCCTGGTATTGAAATGATGGAGCAGTTCAGCTCAAATTCTCGTAGGTGGATGTAAGTATTTTTCATCCTTATGCCCAAAGAAAGATTGTGATCGAACCAAGGCCACGAGACTAGGGCGGATCTCGAAGCCTGGGGTAAGGATGGGGTGTGATCAAGGTGGAGGCACCCAGTGATTAGGCCCTGGTGCCGAGGAGTTGCGGAGGGTGATGGACTCCATGTGGAAAGTGGGATGGTATATATTTTTTTAATAAGAGATGGTATGGTAGGTGGAGTGATACAAAGATAAACTACAGTTAATACTAGTACAACTACCGTCCCCCAGCAACGGCGCCAGAAAGCGATCGGCCTCCCCTTGGCCGATCAGCCTGGGGGTTGTGCCATCTGGCACCACCTTCCTTTTTTGCGGTCTTGATCATGTCTTAAGGTCGGTTTTGCATGCATCCCTATGAATTGACCCGAAAGTCTTGTGTTGGTGGGCCCTTCAATCCAAGGTGAAGCCTTTCGGGGTCCTTGGATCAAACCGACTTGGAATTCACGGCTAGGATCACTTGAACTTGTGTTTCTTGGCTCCTGGATCAATGACGTGGCAATTGGGCCCAGTTGGAGGCCGATCGGCCGGCCACTATGGCCAAATGTCCTGATTTTTCTCCTGTGTGCTCCTTTACTCACAAATCCATCAAAACTTGTGGAACCCATTAGTATAAAACATTTTATCATTGAAAGGCACACATGAGATATGAAATGCATGGAATGTTGGTGGTAAACATGTGACATATCGACCACCAACAGGCATCTGGGCGGCTGATGCGGTCAGGGGATAGGAGGGGATGCAGGGCTCCTTTGTGGAGTGTAACACCCAGATTTCCAAGAAATCCGAATGCTTCCATATGTGTGCCCAGGATGTCCACAGAACACATATAGATTACAAATATTGAATCACAGAGAACACAATGCTCGGAATAAAATAGTTTATATCAGAGTTTAACACAAGACATAGTCTTAAACAAATAACACAGCGGAAGACTAATTATTATTAAACGCTTCAACTAGGTAGAGCCTCACGTCCACAGGGACACTGACTGGTTGAACACAGCTAGAAGTACGGCAGATCCTCCGGAAACTCAGCAAGCGACTGATCATTCAATGCTCCATCTGTTACCCATCCGGGATTTTGTTGAATAGTTGCAAGTGTAAGTAAACCATCTTACTTAACAAGTATAACACGGGTTATGCAAGGACAAAAGGCTTGACACGGTTATACTGCATTAGCACTTTTAGTTGATTCATTTTATTATCATCCAACTTACTACAAATGAGTAGGTCCCAAGTATAAACCCATTAATAAAGTATAAGTGATTATAGAACAAACCAACATCAACCACTAATATCATCTTCTAATCAAAAAGGATCCAGGCCGCTCGTGTCCGTGAGCACGGCTATCATGATAGATCAACACTCTGCAGAGGTTTCGCCCTTTACCCGCCGGTCACATAAATCCAAAAGAACTTATGTTACGAGGACTTTCACAAAACACCCTAACAAGCACAGTAGCCGTTTTGGTTCAACATAGGCAGCATAACCCGAGGCATCGAGATTGACGTACGCTCAGGGCGCAACGTGAGGGGGCCAATGGCGTCCAGAGCGAGAGCGCAATCATCGCAACGTGCGAAGCTGCCGTACATCGGGCGCTTACATCACGGGACTTTGCCTAACGGGGCATAGCCAACGGATAGAACCGTCCTCGATGGATCAAACTATACTCTCACCCATGCACCCCACATACGCCTTTCGGTAACCACTGGCGAGCTAGAGACGTACAAGCTAATTATCCAAGACCAGAGCCATTATAGTTCCAACGGCGGCGAACAGGTTCCTGGGTTGTCGCTTTAAGAACCGGACCTTACGGAGAGACATTAGAACAAAGCACAAAGCACATGCTCTAATTCCCTAGATCAAACCTTATAGAGACACTAGAACAAAGCACACAGCACATGCTCTAGTTCCCCGAACTATGTTGCTAAAAAGCATCTTTTAACCATCTTTGAAGTGAACCATTAGTTCAATATTAACATAAAAATAAATGTTGGTTGCAGCGCGTAGCATAGACTAACCATAATGCATAAAACCCCGGGTAACAAGGAATAAGGTAAAGACTAGGAACATCCTTAATGGTTAACAGTATTAGACACATGCATATGATTTATGTGATTAATCGGTGTATAAGTAACAAGGATGGTCCGTGTTATACTTGCCTTCCTCAATGAACTGCGGCTGCACCTGCTCTTCGGAAACGGGATCGTCGGCGAACTCGAACGGCTCGGCAACTACTCACATCGATCACCAACAAGCATCCACACATACATGCAAACAAGATATTTAATTAGAACAATACACCAAACATAAACAAAAGATGAAAAGAAGACTTTAGAGCTACTCTACGCTTCACTACGAACACATGAGCGCGAAAATCACTCAAATCGGAGTTAAAACGGAGAAACTACGCTTAAAACGGGCTCTAGGGGCTTGCTGGTAAAGATTTTAGGCTTCCAGGGGTGTTTTTTAAAGAAACCAGGGACCTAAAACATAATTTCATATAAAAACACGAGGGCTGCGGCGTAAAAACGTCTTTCAGGACGGTGGGCACTATTTTTCAAAAGAGCAGGGGCTAAACCGAAAGAAAAAGGACTTAGTTGTAAATACTTTTGAACTACGCTGGACGGCGGGTTGATTTTCGAAAACAGAGGGGCTCTTTTGCAAAAACACCACGGCAGCGGCTGGATGCTGACGTGGGCTGACGTCATGGTCTACTGTGCCGTGGACCGGCCGTAGACCGCGGTCCACGGGTCCACGGTGGACCGGGTTCGGATCAGATCTGGGCCGTCGGTTCTGGATCGAGGGGCTGGGATTAGATCGAGGCGCAAGGTCACCGGAACGCAGCGGCTCGCGGCGGCGCGCGGCGGCGACCTCGCCGGAGACGACGCTGCTGGGGCTTAGGGGGCTCCATAGCTCGCCGCGGTTAGCTTGGGAGAGAGAGGAGACAACGGGGAAACGATTTTTGGGGTTGGAAGCGGGGATTGAGCAGTGATGGCGGCTGGCGACGCACGGCGGCGGAGCGGGAACTCCGACGAGCTCGTACGCGTGCGGGAGGGCAAGAGGAGGAGGGGTTTTGGGCTCGGCGCGTTTCTTACCACACGGCGAAGCTTTGGGGCAAGCCCTTGGCGACCACGCGGCAGTGAGACGGCGGATTGGTGGCGGTGGCGGCTCGGCTAGGGTTAGCGACGGCGCTCGGAGCTTGGAGGCGGTCTAGGTCTAGGGATTACGGAGAGGGGGCAGCGGCGACTTATATAGGGGCGGTGGAGATCCCCTTGGCGTGCACGCCAAGCCGAGGAAGTCCGGGCGTGACACGACGGCGCGGCGGCGGTGGAGGAGTCCCAGTCGCGCACGACGCGAGGTAGACGGCGGATCTGACGTGTGGGCCCAAGTCGTCAGCGGCTGCGGCGGAGGAGGAGCGTGCCGACAGGTGGGGCCGGGATGTCGGTCGCTGCGGAGGAAGAGAGGGCGCTGCGTTGTGGTGGGTTGGGCTGCTTGCTGGGCCGCGCGAAGGAGGAAAGAAGGGTTGGGCCGCGGGAACAAGAAAAGGAAGAAAAAGATGAGGAGTGGGCCCGCTGGGCTGAAAAGAGAGAGAGAAAAAGAAAAGGTTTTTCTTTTATTCAAACACTCATTTGAATTCAAATTCAAATTTGAATTCAACAATCAAAAATAAATGCACCAGCATGAATGCAACAATAATGTTTCTATACCCTATATTTGCTTTTAATTATTCAAAAATTTTATTTTCCTACAGTAATTATGAGCACTTCAATATAAAAAGCCAATTAATTACTAATTTTTAAATAGGGCATTTTTAGGGTGTTACAAACCTACCCCCCTTAAGATGAATCTCGTCCCCGAGATTCGGACGTAGATTGGAAGAGATGTGGATATTCTGCCTTGAGATCATCCTCCCGTTCCTAGGTTGCCTCATCCTCTGTATGACGATTCCACTGAACCTTGCACATATGTATCACTTTGTTCCTGGTGACTCTCTCAGACTCCTCTAAGATCTTGACCGGATACTCCTCATAAGTAAGGTCCCCCTGCACATTCAACTCCTCCAATGGAATCTGTTCCTCTGGCACCCGTAAACACTTCTTCAGCTGGGACACATGGAACACATCATGCACTCCTGCCAATTTCTCTGGTAACTCTAACTGATAAGCCACTTCACCTCTCCGTTCTAATATCTTGAATGGTCCAATGTAGCGAGGTGCTAACTTGCCTTTAACATTGAATCTCTTCACACCTCTCATTGGTGACACCTTGAGATAGACGAAGTCGCCAATTTCAAAGCTGAGATCTCGACGCCTTACATCTGCATAACTTTTCTGCCGTGACTGAGCTGTTCTCAAATTCTGCCTGATAACCTGCACTTGTTCCTCTGCCTGCTTCAAGACCTCAGGTCCAAATACTTTACCTTCTCCGATCTGATTCCAAAACAACGGTGTCCTGCATTTCCTTCCATACAACGCCTCAAATGGTGACATCTTGAGACTCTGTTGATAGCTGTTGTTATACGACAACTCTGCATAACACAAACTCTTCTCCCAACTACTCCCATACTGTAATGCACATGCCCTCAACATATCCTCTAGTATCTGATTCGTCCTCTCGGTCTGACCGTCAGTCTGCGGATGGTAAGCGGAACTGAAGTGAAGCTTAGTATCCATGGACTCATGTAACTTGCGCCAAAAGTGCGACGTAAACTGACTGCCTCGGTCTGACACTATCTTCTTCGGTACACCATGCAAACATACAATCCGCTCCATATACAACTCTGCTAGTTTGGCACCGGAATATGTAGTCTTTACCGGAATAAAGTGAGCCACCTTCGTCAATCGGTCCACTATCACCCATATAGAGTCATAACCTTTCTGTGCGCGGGGCAATCCTGTTATAAAATCCATACCCACTTCTTCCCATTTCCACTCTGATATCTTCATAGGCTGAAGCAAACCTGCCGGTCTCTGATGTTCGGCCTTAACTCTCTGGCATACGTCACAAAGAGCTACGTGTGCTGCAACATCGCGCTTCAAACCATACCACCAAAATCTTTCCTTGAGGTCCAAGTACATCTTGGTACTTCCCGGGTGAATGGAATATGCTGACTCGTGCGCTTCCCGTAAGATAGCATCCTTGATATACTGCTGATCTGGCACCACTATTCTGTCACCATACCACACTGTTCCTTGATCATCCAATCGGATCCTGGCACTTTATCTGTCCCAACCTTCTTAATCAACTCCTTGATTTCCTCATCCTCCAATTGACCTTTCCGGATTTCTTGTTCAAGAGTTGGCTCCACTTCTAGCTCAGCCACGTTGGCTACCATACCCAAGTTCAAGCGTTCAAATTCCTTACTAAGCTCTTCCGGCAAAGTCTGACCCGGTAGCACATTCGCATGGCTCTTTCTACTCAAAGCATCGGCCACCAAGTTAGCCTTCCCTGGATGGTAGTGAATCTCTAGTTCAAAATCATTGATCTTCTCAAGCCAACGACGTTGCCTCATATTCAACTCGGATTGCGTGAACACATACTTAAGGCTCTTGTGGTCAGTATAGATGTCACATTTGTGCCCAATCAAATAATGCCTCCAGATCTTCAACGCGTGTACCACGGCTGCCAATTCCAAATCATGTGTTGGATAGTTCAGCTCATGTCTCCTCAACTGTCTGGATGCATATGCCACAACTCTACCCTCCTGCATGAGTACACATCCCAATCCTTGGCGAGACGCATCACAATATACTGAGAAACTCTTAGTAACATCTGGCAGTACCAATACTGGTGCAGTGGTCAGCCTTTTCTTCAACTCCTCGAAGCTAGCTTGGCACTGCGGTGTCCACACGAACTTGGCATTCTTTTCTAGTAATGATGTCAAGGGCTTAGCGATCTTGGAGAATCCCTCAATAACACGCCGATAGTAGCCTGCCATTCCGAGAAAACTCCTGATCTCACTGACATTCTGCGGTGGAATCCAGTTGAGAACATCCCTGACCTTCTTCGGATCAACTGCGACACCTCCATTTGACAACACATGGCCCAAGAATGATACCTCCTTCAGCCAGAATTCACATTTGCTCAACTTAGCGTACAACTGATGTTCTCGGAGTCTCTGCATTACTAACCTCAAATGTTCCTCATGCTCTTCCTCATTCTTGGAGAAAACCAGGATATCATCGATGAACACCACGACGAACTTGTCAAGATAATCCATGAACACGCTGTTCATCAAATACATGAAGTAGGCCGGTGCATTAGTCAATCCAAAGGACATAACTGTGAACTCATACAAACCATACCGGGTAGTGAAAGCTGTCTTAGGGATGTCTGTCACCCGGATTCTCATCTGATGATAGCCCGATCTGAGATCGATCTTCGAGAACACACAAGCTCCCCTCAGTTGATCAAAGAGATCATCGATCCTTGGCAGTGGGTACTTGTTCTTGATGGTGACCTCATTGAGGGCTCGATAGTCTATGCACATCCTCTGCGTCCCGTCTTTCTTATCCACAAACAACACTGGAGCTCCCCAAGGCGAAGAACTAGGACGAATATACCCCTTAGCCAGTAAGGCCCTTAATTTTTCTTTAAGTTTCTTTAATTCTTTTACCCCCATTCTATATGGTCTTTTAGCTATGGGTGTTGTGCCAGGCATAAGTTCAATAACAAATTCAACTTCACGTTCCGGGGGCATACCTGGCAATTCATCTGGGAACACATCTGGATACTCGTTCACCACTCGAATGTCCTTCAACTCTGTGCCTTCAACCTGATTGACCTGACCGGGCTCTGTGGATTTGGTTGCTTGATACTCAATCTTCTCCCCTGATGGAGTCACTAACTGAACTGCACGCTTGGAACACTGTATGACGGCATCGTACTTTGCTAGCCAGCTCATTCCCAAAATCAGATCCATCCCGATAGAATTTAGGACTATAGGGTGTGCTAAAAAGTCTACCCCCCTTATGTTAACTGCTACATTAGGGCAACGTAATGTGGCCCGAAGTTCTCCCCCCGGTGAGTTAACTAGCATGGTGTTCCCCATAGGTTGCATAAGCATCAAGTTCTTTTTCACGAAATCAGCAGATATAAAAGCATGCGAAGCTCCAGAATCGAACAAAACTGTAGCAGGTTGTGAGTTGACCGAAAACGTACCGACTACCACATCTGTGGCTACTTCTGCAGTTTCTGCTCCCACATGGTTGAGCTTGCCCCTGGCGTAGTTCTGCTGGCCACGGTTTCCCTGTGCCTGCTGCTGATTCCCATTCTGAGCTGGTTGTGGTCCTGTCTTCTGGTTGTTGTTCTGACTGGTGGAGTTCTGGACCCTCCGGGGACAAAAGTTAGCGTAATGTCCCTGTTCACCACAGTGGTAGCATACCCTTGGGCCGACAGGAGTGGTATTAGCCTGGGTGGTGCGTGAAGCCTGAGTGTTCTGCTGCACGTTCTGGTAGCGCTGCTGTTGCTGCTGGGGTGGTGCATACTGGGGACGTTGCTGGTTTTGGCCGTGGTTCTGAAGGCTTGTCTGTCCCTGAGTGCGCTGCTGATTCACCTGCTGGGGGTTGTAGCGGGGGCGGACGTTGCTGCCAGATTGCTGGTTCATGAACTTTCTCTTCTTGTCCTCAATCTCACGGCGCTTGTGCTCCACCATCAGGGCACCATCAACCAAAGCACCGAAGGTTGGAAAGGTGATGCACATCAACTGCAGCTGCAAGACATCCTGAAGTCCATTTCGAAAGCGAGTTTGCCTCTTCTCATCTGTCGAAACCTCATCTGGTGCGTAGCGGGCCAGCTCGAGGAACTTGTCACGATAGGCAGTGACACTCATTCCTTCCTGCGTTAGGGCTAGGAACTCCTTCTTCTTCAGGACCGTCAATCCCTCAGGCACATGGTGAGCACGGAAGTCGTCACTGAACCGCTGCCAGGTGATCTGGTTGCGATCGGGTTGCGCATATTGGTATGCCACCCACCAGTCGAGAGCGGCTCCTTCAAACTGTCCAGAGGCGTAGAGCACCTTCTCCCTGTCATCACACTGAGCAATGTCGAGTTGTCTCTCCACTGCCTTGATCCAGTCTTCTGCTTCCATCGGGTCCTTGGCGCGGGAGAACTTTGGCGGGCGCCCCTTCAAGAACTCTCCCCTCTTGTCCCGGATGGGCTGGGGAGGTGGCTGAACAGGTGGATTCTGCAGGTTCTGCTGCATCAAAGCTATGGCCTGAGTCAACTGTTGCATCGTCTGTGTCTGCAAGCGGACTAGATCCTCCATGGTGGGCGGCGGGTTCTGGTTCTGGTTCTGATTCGGGTTCTGGTTCTGGTTCTGGTTGCCACCACCCGTCGATCCTCTTGTCCCAACCATCTGTCACAAATCAAAATCCCAACATTCACAATCACAGTCATGTCTGATCTAGTGTCAAGAACAGAAGCAATCCATTGAAAAGATAAGGTACTCAGGCGATAGGAAAGATGATAGATGATGTGCAAAGGAGAGGTTAGGAACCCAACTATCTACCCATTAAATACCTTATACCTTAATCCAATACTAGATGATTGCAGACTTTCGTCCACGCTCATCACAATCATTACAAAGACCCAAATCACACATAGCATAATAACAATTCATTCAAGCATTCAAAGACATGGTTCACACAAGACTCAACACTCTTAGACCAGTTTTGACTCAAAAACGTTCTATTTGATCTCTACTTGCATTTAGGGTCGATAGTGGTGCGGTGAGCTAGGGTGCTATACCAAGTCCTTCTGCGTGGTGGCGACTGTGCACCGAACTCTGGACTGCGTGGCACAGGTCCTCCCAACTGGTGCTGCAGCTCCTCATTCTTCTCTTGTTGTTGCTCTAACTCCACGGACTCGGTCTCTAGCTCCTCGGGGTCCCCTTCTTCGACCTACTGCCTAAGAAGCTCCTCGTAGGCATCCGGGTTGCGTGCCACCAACGGGTACTCATCGATGCGGGGTGGAAGGTAGCCATCAGTGCTCTTGCGGACCATCTATCTCTGTCGGGCCATCTATGGAAGTGGAAACTAGAGGAGGGCTAGAAAATTTTCACAAAGGACAGAGGTAGAATAGAACACCATTTTTCAATAGAACTCAACTCTAGGATGTAAAATAATTTTTAGAGCAAGGATTAAGCAAGTTCTAATCGACCGTTCTATCTAGGCTGTGATCCTACAGTCAGCACGGCTCTGATACCAACTTTGTAACACCTAGATTTCCAAGAAATCCGAATGCTTCCATATGTGTGCCCAGGATGTGCACAGAACACATATAGATTACAAATATTGAATCACAGAGAACACAATGCTCGGAATAAAATAGTTTATATCAGAGTTTAACACAAGACATAGTCTTAAACAAATAACACAGCGGAAGACTAATTATTATTAAACGCTTCAACTAGGTAGAGCCTCACGTCCACAGGGACACTGACTGGTTGAACACAGCTAGAAGTACGGCAGATCCTCCGAAAACTCAGCAAGCGACTGATCATTCAATGCTCCATCTGTTACCCATCCGGGATTTTGTTGAATAGTTGCAAGTGTAAGTAAACCATCTTACTTAACAAGTATAACACGGGTTATGCAAGGACAAAAGGCTTGACACGGTTATACTGCATTAGCACTTTTAGTTGATTCATTTTATTATCATCCAACTTACTACAAATGAGTAGGTCCCAAGTATAAACCCATTAATAAAGTATAAGTGATTATAGAACAAACCAACATCAACCACTAATATCATCTTCTAATAAAAAAGGATCCAGGCCGCTCGTGTCCGTGAGCACGGCTATCATGATAGATCAACACTCTGCAGAGGTTTCGCCCTTTACCCGCCGGTCACATAAATCCAAAAGAACTTATGTTACGAGGACTTTCACAAAACACCCTAACAAGCACAGTAGCCGTTTTGGTTCAACATAGGCAGCATAACCCGAGGCATCGAGATTGACGTACGCTCAGGGCGCAACGTGAGGGGGCCAATGGCGTCCAGAGCGAGAGCGCAATCATCGCAACGTGCGAAGCTGCCGTACATCGGGCGCTTACATCACGGGACTTTGCCTAACGGGGCATAGCCAACGGATAGAACCGTCCTCGATGGATCAATCTATACTCTCACCCATGCACCCCACATACGCCTTTCGGTAACCACTGGCGAGCTAGAGACGTACAAGCTAATTATCCAAGACCAGAGCCATTATAGTTCCAACGGCGGCGAACAGGTTCCTAGGTTGTCGCTTTAAGAACCGGACCTTACGGAGAGACATTAGAACAAAGCACAAAGCACATGCTCTAATTCCCTAGATCAAACCTTATAGAGACACTAGAACAAAGCACACAGCACATGCTCTAGTTCCCCGAACCATGTTGCTAAAAAGCATCTTTTAACCATCTTTGAAGTGAACCATTAGTTCAATATTAACATAAAAATAAATGTTGGTTGCAGCGCGTAGCATAGACTAACCATAATGCATAAAACCCCGGGTAACAAGGAATAATGTAAAGACTAGGAACATCCTTAATGGTTAACAGTATTAGACACATGCATATGATTTATGTGATTAATCGGTGTATAGGTAACAAGGATGGTCCGTGTTATACTTGCCTTCCTCAATGAACTGCGGCTGCACCTGCTCTTCGGAAACGGGATCGTCGGCGAACTCGAACGGCTCGGCAACTACTCACATCGATCACCAACAAGCATCCACACATACATGCAAACAAGATATTTAATTAGAACAATACACCAAACATAAACAAAAGATGAAAAGAAGACTTTAGAGCTACTCTACGCTTCACTACGAACACATGAGCGCGAAAATCACTCAAATCGGAGTTAAAACGGAGAAACTACGCTTAAAACGGGCTCTAGGGGCTTGCTGGTAAAGATTTTAGGCTTCCAGGGGTGTTTTTGAAAGAAACCAGGGACCTAAAACATAATTTCATATAAAAACACGAGGGCTGCGGCGTAAAAACGTCTTTCAGGACGGCGGGCACTATTTTTCAAAAGAGCAGGGGCTAAACCGAAAGAAAAAGGACTTAGTTGTAAATACTTTTGAACTACGCTGGACCGCAGGTTGATTTTCGAAAACAGAGGGGCTCTTTTGCAAAAACACCATGGCAGCGGCTGGATGCTGACGTGGGCTGACGTCATGGTCTACTGTGCCGTGGACCGGCCGTAGACCGTGGTCCACGGGTCCACGGTGGACCGGGTTCGGATCAGATCTGGGCCGTCGGTTTTGGATCGAGCGGCTGGGATTAGATCGAGGCGCAAGGTCACCGGAACGCAGCGGCTCGCGGCGGCGCGCGGCAGCGACCTCGCCGGAGACGACGCTGCTGAGGCTTAGGGGGCTCCATAGCTCGCCGCGGTTAGCTTGGGAGAGAGAGGAGACAACGGGGAAACGATTTCTGGGGTTGGAAGCGGGGATTGAGCAGTGATGGCGGCTGGCGACGCACGACGGCGGAGCGGGAACTCCGACGAGCTCGTACGCGTGCGGGAGGGCAAGAGGAGGAGGGGTTTTGGGCTCGGCGCGTTTCTTACCACACGGCGAAGCTTTGGGGCAAGCCCTTGGCGACCACGCGGCAGTGAGACGGCGGATTGGTGGCGGTGGCGGCTCGGCTAGGGTTAGCGACGGCGCTCGGAGCTTGGAGGCGGTCTAGGTCTAGGGATTACGGAGAGGGGGTAGCGGCGACTTATATAGGGGCGGTGGAGATCCCCTTGGCGTGCACGCCAAGCCGAGGAAGTCCGGGCGTGACACGACGGCGCGGCGGCGGTGGAGGAGTCCCAGTCGCGCACGACGCGAGGTAGACGGCGGATCTGACGGGTGGGCCCAAGTCGTCAGCGGCTGCGGCGGAGGAGGAGCGTGCCGACAGGTGGGGCCGGGATGTCGGTCGCTGCGGAGGAAGAGAGGGCGCTGCGCTGTGGTGGGCTGGGCTGCTTGCTGGGCCGCGCGAAGGAGGAAAGAAGGGTTGGGCCGCGGGAACAAGAAAAGGAAGAAAAAGATGAGGAGTGGGCCGGCTGGGCTGAAAAGAGAGAGAGAAAAAGAAAAGGTTTTTCTTTTATTCAAACACTCATTTGAATTCAAATTCAAATTTGAATTCAACAATCAAAAATAAATGCACCAGCATGAATGCAACAATAATGTTTCTATACCCTATATTTGCTTTTAATTATTCAAAAATTTTATTTTCCTACAGTAATTATGAGCACTTCAATATAAAAAGCCAACTAATTACTAATTTTTAAATAGGGTGTTTTTAGGGTGTTACATGGAGGTCACGGGCCAGCAGGACATTGATGACGATCTCCCAGCAATTGCAATGGAGGCGACGTAGGGAGGAAGAAGATGGAGGCGGCTAGGGTTAGGCGTGTCAGGGAGTTGGGGGTTAAATGGAGGAGCTCGAGCAGGGTAGAAGGGCCTTTTCTCATGGGCTCGGGAGGAGCAAGGCCAGGGCGGCCACTGGCGGCAGGAACACTGCTGGCTCTGCCCAACCCACGCAGGAGAGAGAAGAGGGAGGAGGGAGAAGGCTCTGACATGTCGGCCCTACATGTAAGAGAGAGAAAAAGAGGAAAAAGAGAAAATTCGAATTAAGAGTTTGGCTCAAAAAGAAATAGTTCCCAAAGTTCAAAAATGAAGAGGAAATACATTTTGGAAAGCTTAGATCACAACGGTTATTCTAGAAGTTCAAAAATGTACAAACTCATTGTGTCTTGATCTCAATTTAAATTCAAAAAGGTTTGAATTTGAATTTGACACCAATTTTTAGCCATAGAATATGAACTCCAAAAATATGGGAAAAATATTGTAAATTCAGAAAGTTACATAAGAAAATTTGAACTTTCTTCACAAGTCATAATTTTAATCCAATTTCAATTTCAACCATTTTAAATGCTTACAAAGCTTTTTGGAACAAGGTGGTAAAGGGAAAGGTGCTTTATTTTGCCAGCTAATCCATCTTCATGAAGACCAAAACTCATGTTTTAAATAACTTCCTCATTCTGTAGTGTTAGCCCAAGTTTTCCCCCTTTCTCGATAGGTTGGTAAAATCATAACTTCGTTTCCATTGCTTTGCCTTATCTTCGCTTCATTAACTTAATTATGGTTTAATTAAGTGTTCAACATCAGAGATGTTATAGTGAGCCCTGAGACAATCAAACTTGACTCGAAGGTCATGCACCAGGTCGTCCGCCTTCCTGGATTTCACAACAATGTCATCAACATATACTTTTACGATATGACCTATATGATCTCCAAAAACGTGGAGCATGCGATGCTGACATTTCGAAGGCCGAAGGGCATTGTAACGTAGCAGAACATGCCGAAAGGTGTCATAAAAGAGGTTGCAAGCTCGTCAGACTCTTGCATCTTAATCTGGTGGTAACCGGAATACGCATCAAGGAAGCATAAGAGTTCACATCCCGCAGTAGAATCTACAATTTGATCTATGCGTTTCAAAGGAAAAGGAACTTTTGGACATGCTTTATTTAAACCAGTGTAATCTATACACATCCTCCATTTCTCATTCTTTTTTCTTAACTAACAAAGGATTAGCTAGCCACTCGGGATGGAATACCTCCTTGATGAATCCAGCCTCCAGAAGTTTGTGCACCTCCTCACAGATCACCCACCACTTTTCTTCGTCGAAGCACTATAGGCATTTCTTTACCAGCTCGGAGTGGGGCAGAAAGTCAAGGGAGTGATCGGCAACCTCCCACAGAATGCCAGGCATATCCGAGGGGCTGCACGCAAAGATGTCGGCGTAGGCGCGGAGAAAGTCAAAGAGCACCACTTCCTATTTGTTGCCAAGGGTCGAACTAAGTCTCAATGTCTTGCCATCGTTGTTGCTGTGGTCGAGGGGTACAACCTTGGTATCCTCGGTAGGCTCGAACCCGGCGTCACGCGCCTTGGCTTCAATGGCTTCGTTTGCCATCATCTCCAGATCTGCTACCAAGGCCTTGTCAAGCGTGAGGGACTCAGTGAGCTCGATGCATTCCATGTCACACTCGTAGCATGCTCGAACGTCGGACTAACAGTGATTTCTCCATTGGCCCCCGGTATCTTCAGCTTGAGGTAGGTGCAGTTGGGGACAACCATGAACTTGGCGTAACATGGACACCCCAGGATGGCGTGGTACGACCCATTGAATCCCACCACCTCGAAAGTGAGCACCTCCTTGCGGTAGTTTGCCAACGTACCGAAGCAGACGGGCAGGTCGATCTGCCCGAGGGATTGGACCCGCTTTCCTAGTGCGACACCATGGAATGGGGACTTGTTCGGGCATAGCTCCTTCGTGTTGATCCCCATGAGCTCTAGAGAGGGGGCATACATGATATTGAGTATGTTGCCCCTGTCCATGAGTACCTTTGAGAAGCGAGTGTTGCCGATGACGGGTTCGACGACAAGCGGGATGTGGTCGAGGTGGTTTTCACGGCTGAAGGAGATTATCTCCACCGACCAGTCGAGGTACGAGGGGGTGGCCTTCTAGACTGAGAGGACCTCACAAAGCTCACGCCTACGCTACTGAGGGGTCATGTTGGCTGCGGGCCACTCAAGGATGAAGAATACATGCTCCACCTGAGGGTAACCCTCGTCGTCCTTGCCACCCTCGTCCTTCTTCGCATCATCGTCCTTTCGTAGGATGCAATTGTGAGTCACCACACTCTTGTGGTAAGGGCACGACTTTTTGAGGAGGTCATCGAACACGCTGCCACTTTGAGGGCGGGCCTCGAGGCCCCTTACGGTTGGGGTCAACTATGAGGGCTTCATCGGAGTCGTCGTCTTCCTCCGATGCGTGTCGGCGTTGTCGAGGCTTCTTGCCCTTCTTGCCACGCTTCAACTTCTTCGAGGGGTTCTTAGGCTTGCTGCCCTCCACGTGCGCTTCCTCAGCGCGCTTCCCCTTCTTGTCGTTGAAGATCGCACCAATCGTTTCCTCTCCTAAAGCGAAGTTGGTGGCGATGTCGAACAGTTGGTTCTTGCTGCACGGGGGGGCTCCGTCCCAACTCGTGCAGTAGGTCCCGGCAGGTCGTGCCTTCGAGGAAGGCGTGAATGACCTCGGATTCTCTGTCGCTTGGGAGCTCGGTGCAGCGCTTGGAGAAGCGGCAGATGAAATCCCTCAGGGACTTGCCAGGGTTCTGGTGCAACCCCGGAGATCCCACGAGTTCCCCTGGTGCACGTAAGTGCCCTGGAAGTTGCCTACAAAGGTCTTAACCAGGTCTTCCCAGTCAAAGATTTGTCTTGCGGGCAGATATTCGAGCCATGTCCACGCAGAGTCTGTAAGGTGGAGCGGCAAGTTGCGGATGATCATGGCGTTGTCCGTCGTGCCACCTATTTGACACGCGAGACGGTAATTGTTCAGCCACACCCTGGGGTTTGTTTCCCCAGAGTACTTGGCGATGGTGGAGGACTGCCAGAAGCATGGAGGAATCAGAGCGGTGCTGATCTCCCACCTGAATGTAACACCCTGATTTCCAAGAAACCCGAATGCTTCCATATGTGTGCCTAGGATGTCCACAGAACACAAATAGATTACAAATATGGATCCTCTTGCTGTTGCTCGGACTCTGAGGACTTAGGCTCTCGCTCCTCGGGATCCTTCTCTTCGGACTCCTGCTGTAGCTCTTCTTCGGCCTGCTACCTCAGAAGCTCTTCTTCCTCACGCTTATCTTCCCAATCCTAGTCGGCATCAAGGTTGCGTGTCACCAATGGGTACTCAGCGATGCGGGGTGGAAGGTAGCCACATGTGCTCTTGCGGAGTGTCTGTTTCGTGCGAGCCATATATAGCATCAAGATGAAGGAGAACATGAAGTCAAAGGTTAGAAACTTTTTCACAATAGACAGAGGTAGGATAGAACATCATTTTTCAACCAAAAACTTGACTCCAAAGTAGAAGATAATAAAAGAGCAAGGATTAAGCAAAATCTAATCGACCGTTCTATCTAGGCTGTGATCCTATAGTCAGCACGGCTCTGATACCAACTTTGCAACACCCAGATTCCCAAGAAACCCGAATGCTTCCATATGTGTGCCTAGGATATTCACAGAACACATATAGATTACAAATATGGATCATAGAGAACACAATGCTCGAATAAAATAGTTTACATCAGAGTTTTACACAAGACATAGTCTTAAGCAAATAACACAGCGAAATTCTTAATATTATTAAACGTTTCTCGAATAAGTAGAGCCTCAAGTCCACAGGGACACCGACTGGTTGAACACAGCTAGAAGTATGGCAGATCCTCCGGAAACTCAGCAAGTGACTGATCATTCAATGCTCCATCTAATACCCATCCGAGATTTTGTTGAACAGTTGCAAGTGTAAGTAAACCATCTTACATAACAAGTATAACAAGGGTTATGCAAGAACAAAAGGCTTGTCATAGCTATACTGCATTACCACTTTTAGTTGTTTCATTTTATTATCATCCAAATTACTACACATGAGTACAAACCCGATTATCAACCCAATAGTAATACACAAGTATTTATAGAATATGTCAAGACCAACCTCTACATCATCTTCTAATCAAAAGGGATCCAGGCCACTTGTATCCATGAGCACGGCTATCATGATAGATTTAACACTCTGCAGAGGTTTGCCCTTTACCCGACGGTCACATAAATCCAAAAGTACTTATGTTACGAGGACTTTCACAAAACACCCTAACAAGCACAATAGCCATTTTGGTTCAACATAGGAAGCATAACCCAAGGCATCGAGATTGACGCACGCTCAGGGCGCAACATGAGGGGGCCAATGGTGTCCACAGCGAGAGCGCAATCATCGCAATGTGTGAAGCTGCCATACATCGGGCGCTTACATCACGTGACCTTGCCTAACGAGACATAGCCAACAGATCAAATCCGTCCTCGATGGATCAAACTATACTATCACGAATGTTCCCCACATACGCCTTTCGGTAACCACTGGCAAGCTAGAGACATACATGCTAATTATCCAAGACCAGAGCCATTATATTTCCAATAGCGGCGAACAAGTTCCTGGGTTGTCGCTTTATGAACCGAACCTTGCGGAGAGACATTAGAACAAAGCACGAAGCACATGCTCTAATTCCCTAAACCAAACCTCATGGAGACACTAGTAAAAAGCACGAAGCACATGCTCTAGTTCCCCGAACCATGTTGCTAAAAAGCATCTTTTAATCATCATTGATTTGAGTCTTTAATTCAATATTAACAATTAAATAAATGTTGTCCGTAGAGCATAGCAAATACTAACCATAATGCATATGATATGGGTAAAAAAGGAATAAGACAGCCTAGAAACAACCTTAATGTATAGCAATATTAGACACATGCATATGAACATATGATTAAAAGGGTGTATAGGTAACAAGGATTGTCCATGTTATACTTGCCTTCCTCAACGAACTTCTGCTGCACCTACTCCTCGGGAACGGGATCGTCGGTGAACTCGAACGGCTCATCAACTACTCACATCAATCACCACACGAGCATCCAAACATACATGCAAACAAGATATTTAATTAGAACAATACACCAAACATAACCAAATGATGAAAAGAAGGCTTTATAATTACTGTACGCTTTACTACGAACACGTGAGCGTGAAAATCACTCAAATCGGAGTTAAAACGAAGAAATTATGCTTACAACGGGTTCTAGGGGCTTGCTGGTGAAAGTTTTAGGCTTCCAGGGATGTTTTTGAAAGAAACCAGGGACCTAAAGAGTAAAACAACGGCTCAGGACGGCGACTACTATTTTCAAAAGCTCAGGGGCTTAAACACAAGGAAAAGGACCTAGCTGGAATTACTTTTGAACTGGCTTGGACTGTAGGTTGATTTTGCGAAAAGGCAGGGGCTAATTTGCAAAATTGCTAGGGTGGCGGCTGAAGGCTGACGTCACGGCTACTGTGCCGTGGACCCGCCGTAGACCGCGGTCCACGGGTCCATGGTGGACCGGGTTTATACCGGTTCGGGGTTATAAACCGATCTAATTAGAGTCGTAGGTTTCGAATTGGATGGCTGAGATCTAATAGGGCTCGGGGTCACCAGAATCCACGGCTCGCAGCGATGCAGAGGCGGCGAGTCGCCGGCATTGAGCCATCCCGGCGCTACAGGGTTCCAAAGCTTGCCGCGGAAGGCTTGGGAGAGAGAGAGGGGACGACGGGAAGTCCGTTTTGGGGTTCTACTCGAGGTCTGGGCGAAGGCGATGGCTCGCGACGAGCGGCGGCGGCTAGAGAGCTCCGGCGAACTCACGCGGACGGAAGTGAGGGAGAGAGCGAGCGGGGGCTGGCCGTGGAACTTCTTCACATCCAGGCGAAGCTCCGGGATGAGCTCTCGTCGACGGCGAGGCGGCGGCTCGGAGCTAGGGTTAAGGTGTCGCTTGAGCTTGGATGGCGGCTAGGGTTAGGGGGGTTTGGGCAAAGGGGCTTCAAGGGGGATGGGCGGCGCACTTATTTAGAGGCCGAGACGGGCGCATTGGCGTGCGAGCTGTTGGCGTTTGTTATCCATGACTTTTACCGCCAACATTTTTCCAAATTTCGTAATCATATGGTCAAAATCATGTGAAAATCATTTACTCTAACCAAGTTCCACGAGTTTTGGTGGTTTGCGATCTTCTGCAGGTCTATGCTCATATTATGCAAGAATCAACACAAAATGGAGCAAATGCAAGCATGGTGAAGCATGGACATAATATGGCATCATTACGAACATTGTGAAATACCCAATTTGACAGCACCATGTTAAAGTGCTCTCCGAGATGATCAAAATGGACATTTGGATCACCCAATTCGGAGACCGGACAGAAAAGTTATGCCTCCGAGAAGATCACCGGTGCGATCGTCACCGCCGGCCGGCCAGACTTTGGCCGGCCGGCAAGGACTTGGCCGGCCGGCCTGGCAACTCCACCAAATAGCCTCCACTTCACATATGTGCCTTAGGGACTCACCAATGGACCCCCAATACGTTCATACAAGTCTATGGTGAAGATTAAGGCCGAAAGGCCTTAGATGCCCCTCCAACGTGCCTCCGATGTTGCCACTCGGGGTTGGCCCAACCCAAACAAGGTGAAACCTACACCAACATGCAAGGAAACACACCTAGAGGCAGTACCAACCATTGGATAGAAATGGAGGGAAGGATGTGCATATCACATGGATCAAAGGGCCCACCTTCGGGACTTAACTGACCTATTTTGGATAACCGTCAATGCAACCGTCATTGAGAGGAGATCTGGATTGTCCACGAGAAGGCGGTGCGCGAACGGGCAACATCCCTGGCCAAACGGCCGAATCTTGGCCGAACGGCCGGCCACCGAGGCGGTTTCCAACCGTCTTTGAGTGGCGGTTACTCCAAGTCGGTTGCCTTATCCTTTCACCTGCAACCGACCATTTGAGGCTATAAAAGGAGCCTTCCACCTCCACTTTCAACACACCATCCAAGGAGAGAAGAAGAGATTCAAGATGTAGTTCCTCTACTATATTTGTAGAATAGGGAGAGTGTGAGATGGGAGCTTGGGTGTGAGTCAAGCTAGGAGGAGAGGAGCCGGGTTCCCTCGGTCCTTCTCCAACTTTGTAGCCACCTCGGAGGAATAAAGCTTCTTTGAGTAAGTTCCTCGTCTTTCTTCAGTGTCTCGCTAGTACTTCTCTTTACTTTCACTAATTTGTTATTTACTTCCTTTGATCTGCGGGATCCCTTGTCTGCGTGGACATTGACTTGTACATTTGGGGTTTATTCTTGCCGGAGGCTAAGGCAGAAGTCAGTAGTTTGATAGCTTAGGTGTGGTACCTGTGCTTGATAGTTACCTCGGGTGTGTTCCACCCCACGGAAAGAAAGTGGTAGGCGACAAGTGGTGACAGCCTTGTCCGTCCTTTGTGCGACCACAGCGTTCGGGTGTTTTCATAGTAGTAGTAGCAGGTTGCCATTGGGTCCCACCTCTACCCCGTCTGGACCCTTCCTCTTCCAGCCGCCGATGCAGATCAAGTTAGTGAGTAGCAAGTTATCAGGGTAATTAGTTGGCTATCTGAAGTTAGGCCCTCTACCCACGTACGTTTTCTCCCCTGGTGGGTCTGGTTGAATAGTCCTAGACTTAGTCGCGTCTACCGTTCCTTGGATTCGATATCCCAGGTATCACTTCCCTAGTGAAAGGCTTCATCGGTCTCTGTGCGCTTGCGGAGTTATTCTCGTATAGGCTAAGGAGTGCCAACAAGCTTTTCTGGCGCCATTGCCGGGGAACGGTAGCAACACTAGTTTAGAGCTTTTTAGCTGTACACATTTCCACCTTAGCCCCAGGAGTTTATCTCCTAGTTATCCGGTAGTTCCATCCCGCGAGTTTTGGAATTGCCACCACATCACCACCCCCATTTTATCTGCTAGTTACGGGACCAGTCCCAGTCTCGTAGCCATGGTTCGTGTATCATCCTTCTCTAGCACCTGTAGGACTTTGAAGAGAATTGATCTCTTCTTATCATATCCGGAATCAAGACACTGTAATGGAGTCCTTCCCGTTCTCTCTGACGGGGAGGGCTATGTTATGGTATGATCAAATCGCAAGTGAGCGGGAGGAGATTTGTTGAAGCTGAAGGACGAATTCCGGTCATTTTATCCTATTACAAAGGTACTCGTATCATGACGAGTTACTTGGAACACAGTGGGCAAGATTCATGCTGATGGTAACCTCTGGCTCAGCATACGGTATTCCAGAGAAAAACCATATGCAGCATTTCATTGGCGGTTTGAAGACATTCTTCATATCGCCACCGAGGGGTCACATACAAGACCTTGGATTAAGTCCAAGCTATCTTGACAAGGTTTGTGATAGCACACGAGCCTTTGAAGATTCCTCAGATCTACCCAAGACGAAGCACCAGATTCGCACCCTTACAACTACACCACATCCACTTTCACCGATTATCGAGGAGATGACCGAACAAATCAAGACCTTTTGATTATGAGTCACTTATCGAAAGATATACCTCAGTTCATATCACCTCTCTCCACAAAAGAGAAGTATCCCATCACTCAGCAATGTTTCCAGCACGCTGATGAAACTACGAGGACGTGCTCATGGTCTGAGGCATTCATTCCGGAAGCCACACCGTAGATTGAGGGTCCTTCTGCGATTATGAGCAAGGAATGGATAGAGGAATAAGCAGTCACAAGCTCAAAATATTCCTCCGCACTATTGGGGATGCTGAACCGCAAGGAATCATCTATGATACGAAGGTTGTCCTTCTCTCGTAAGCACATGAAGTGGATCAACGGCCAGATTGTGGAAAGCAAAGGAGTTCTTCCTAGTTTCACATCTTCGATATCCATGAAGGTGACAGATTTTCTTGGTCGGTCAGTCAATAGAACCACTTGCCAACATTGATGGAGCACGAGCTACTCTTCAGCTCAGAGTTGGCAATGAAAAGATCTCGGTCAGCCTAGTCAGTTCAATCAACACTATAGCTGAGGCAAGACCAGAACAAGACCCACTGGAATAAGGCAATGAGCATAACTTTGGAAGAGCCCACTCAACAAATCGTTGAAGATGATGCTCAACACTTTACTCAGAGATAGAACCAGGCAGATATCTCAATGAGGAGGAAAAACCGCAACATTCTTCTCCTGAGGTAGAAATCGTTGCCTTCTGGTGTAAAGTTTGTCTTACTTCCAACTGAGGCATGTCAGTCATCATCAGAGAGTGAGACTTGGCATCTCGACGGTCCTAAGAGAAGTATCGATCCATCTCTGGGTACCCTCTTCAGGACTAGAAGGGGTTCAATCCCCGACATATCCACATATCACATCTTTATGGCACTGAATTTTCAGTGTCACTGGTCATTCTAGACCTTCTATCTAGCTCATCGCTCAAGATCAGCGAAGCCCGACCATTCACTCAAGATTGACGGGATCGATGTGATAAGGAAGGTGGTAAAGTAAGATGTATTCAAAACTTTTGCATGCGGGAGTCATCAACCCCATGCAAGACAGTGAATTGGTTAGTCATGTTCAAGTGATTCCGAGGAAGGGAGGATAGTCGTCCAAAATGAGAGAATTGCGCGCTTACCTCAGAGGACAATTACCAGCTGGAGGATGTGTACCGGCAACCAAACAAGGATGTCAGGAAAGATCACTACCCTCCTACCCTTCATTGACGAAATGTTTGAACAATTGGACAAGCACCTGTTCGTTTGTTACATCTATGGCTACTCTGGTTATCATCAACCCCTATTCATCCGGATGATCAGAGTAAGGCCATCTTCACCTGCTCCTTTGGCACATTTGCCTTTTAGGTGGATGCAGTTGGTCTAGCAGTGCACCTGCTTCTTTCCAAGGTTTATGATGGCGATTTTTCTCTGACCTTATCGAGAACATCGTGGAAGTATTCCTGGATGACTTCTCAGTATACAGCAGAAGCTTGAAGATTGCCTTGGGAATCTAACAATGATCCTCAAGAGATTCGAAGAGACACATTTGGTCCTCAATTGACGAAATGTCACTTCATGGTCAGAGAAGCTACCGTTCTCGGCACTCGTTTCAGCCCCATCATATATGTTCCTTATTGGAACGTTCCTTTCAGGAGCAGATGTGATGCAAGTGACTATGCCATCGGTGCAGTGCTGTGTCAATACAAGGATAAATAGCAACATCTATAGATTGACCAGAAATTCGTAACAACGGAGAAGGAACCGCTGCCAATGGCAATTGACATTGACAAGTTCAATTCCTACTTGGTTGGTGTTAAAGTGATAGTCTACATGGAGCATGCTACACCAAAGCACCATTTGGCCAAGAAGGATTTTAAGCCACGACTCTTCCGTTGAATTCTGCTCCTTCAAGAGTTTCAATTTGAAATCAGAGATACAAAGAGAGCAGAGAATTTTGTGGCAGACCATCTCTCAAGATTACAAATCCTATCCTCTATGAGAAGTCACTCTCTTGAAGATTTCACTTATGGGATCCCTATCAATTTGAAGTCATTGCTAATGGTTTACTCCACCGCTACAACCCAATGTGAGATTTGCAAGATCCTTAAGTGTCACTACCACTCCTCATATGGAAGACACCTCAGAGTATTCTGGGTACCATGCTAAGGTTTGGCAGAGCATCTTCTGGCCAACCATGTATGGAGGCACTAAGAAAATTTTGCAACATTGTTCAAGATGAAAAAATCCAGGAATATCAATGCCCGAAGCTATGCCCACTAAAAGAACTTTTATTTGGTGATTTTGACACATCTTGGCAATCATGGACTTTCTATCCAAATGGGTTGACACACTTCCTATGTTGCGGCTGACTCAAGGAATTCAAGGATGATGCTTCAGGAAATCATATTTCCTAGCTTTGTGATTCCAAGAGTCAAGAACTAGTCATGGAGTCCCACACTCCACAAGACCTTTGGGAAGTGTACCAGCAGGTTGAGAGTACCATCACCAGGCTGTTTCTCTATACCATCTCCGTCTGACTGGCCAAGCAGAGAAATCTGACAAGTAGAACACGAACATTCTGCAAGAGCTATGGAGAATGGATGGACAAGCAAAATTACCTGAGGTGCTATGGACATTGAATCAAGAAATTGATAGGAATAACACCGTTATTAGCTAGCCTATGGTAAAGTCTACCATTTTCCAGTGGACATTGAAATCCCATGGGGCTATCAAGAGGTGAAACATTGATCTCCAATCAGCAAGATTCAAGAAGACAAGTTCAAAATTGCTGAGTTGGATGAACGGAGGGAGTACACCTACCACAACATCTCCAAGCACTACAAGGATCATACAAAGCAATGGAAAGATGAATGGATCAAGATCACGCACTCCAAGGTTGGACATAAGGTACTATACTTTAATTTCCAAATTTATATGTTTGATCTTGAGAAGTTTATAGGTATGTGGTAAGGACCGTTCTTAATGTGTTCACCCTCCAAGACAATGATAGGGATGTTTTAAATGTCAGTGGTATATTAAAAATATTCCTTGAGTCTGATGCACCAGAACTTGAAGAAATGGACATCTTTGAGTATCTGAGCTAAAATCACAGTCCATGGTCATGGCTGGACCTAAACCATGCCGTTATCTTAGTGTAGGCTTGGTGCTGCCTTTTATTTCCCTTTTGAATCATTTGCTTTCCTATGTTTGATTTCCAGCAGCACCTCCATTTTTCTTGAATAAACAAAGTTGCTTTGCTCTTTCGATGCCATTGGTGGTTGGCGCACATTTGTGAGCCAACCACACCCCTGCTCTAATCCTACTCTATTGCGCAGATATATTTAAAGAGCAACACATCAGAGAACCCCTGGAAGAAGATGAGCATATTCGACCCCACTTGGCAACCACTTCCTGGGATCCAACTACACACGGAGGTTTGCGACCCCTTTATCCCTTCCTTTCCTGGTTTTTCATTTGAATCCACATCTGAGTTGATCAAAATTTAAAATTTGAATGAAACACCATGAAAGAGATGAAATTCTTCCATGTTATCAAAGGGTGCTTAAGTTTTATTTCTTATGCAAGTACTGTTATGCCTTTGGAACTTTATGATAGGATCACTTGATCTTTTGCGTATTGACCCTTATGATATAATGACATGAGAGGCTTGTTCTTTTCTAATTCGAAGTCTTGGAGAATTTTCTTTTGAAAATAGAAAAGTGAGGCAATCTCATTCATGCTCAACCTTGCCAAGTCCTATCCAGAGCCATACGTATACATGATATAGTTTTGAACTCACATAGCTATCTTGTACATTTTGAGCTTGATCAAGCATCTTGCCTTTTGAGATATGCATGATCTTCCTAGCCCTTTGGTCATTCACGTACACATCCCATCAAATAAAGTCCATCAAAGTGGTTTTCAAGCAGGTCTTCATTCCCCTGAAAAAAAAATGATGAAAAAAAATTTTGAGTGGGAAGTCCTACTCGAGCAAAAAAAAAAAAGAAGAAGCTACAATCCAAGTACCACATAAAGGACATTCATTATCCACATTCACTTGCACTTGACCAAAGTTCTTGGTTGACATGATCTGTCATGGACAAGTTATTTGATCTTGCAACATAGATGGATAAGGTATGCATTTATCTATCCTTACCTTGAGCTCCACATACAGCCTTATAGAGGTAGGTGAGGCTTCACAAAAAGCCTTTTGTGAGGACTAAACACTTTGAGCGACTGAGTGGCTTGAGAGAATGAGAGTATGCCTCCATTGTTTTGAAAATTCTACAAAATCTTCAAGTACTGAGAAGAAGTTTGAACTATGCTCTTCATTGATTTGTTCTGAGGTTCAATAGGTGAAAGTGAAGGTGTTAGCCACTCGGAATCCAAGGTATGTGGGAAAGCTTTGAAATAATTTTTATGCATGCTTTTGATTTCATGACCCTAGGCTTTGCTTGATCCTCTGGATCTAGTTCTACCCTTTGCTCAGGACTAGCAAAGTCGAGGTGTGGGGGTGTTTTAGCGTTTGTTATCCATGACTTTTACAGCAAACATTTTTCCAAATTTCATAATCATATGGTCAAAATCATGTGAAAATCATTTACTCTAACCAAGTTCCACGAGTTTTGGTGGTTTGCGATCTTCTGCAGGTCTATGCTCATATTATGCAAGAATCAACACAAAATGGAGCAAATGCAAGCATGGTGAAGCATGGACATAATATGGCATCATTACGAACATTGTGAAATGCCCAATTTGACAGCACCATGTTAAAGTGCTCTCCGAGATGATCAAAATGGACATTTGGATCACCCAATTCGGAGACCGGACGGAAAAGTTATGCCTCCGAGAAGATCACCGGCGCGATCGTCACCGCCGGCCGGCCAGACTTTGGCCGGCCGGCAAGGACTTGGCCGGCCGGCCTGGCAACTCCACCAAATAGCCTCCACTTCACATATGTGCCTTACGGACTCACCAATGGACCCCAACACGTTCATACAAGTCTATGGTGAAGATTAAAGCCGAAAGGCCTTAGATGCCCCTCCAACGGGCCTCCGACGTTGCCACTCGTTGTTGGCCCAACCCAAACAGGGTGAAACCTACACCAACATGCAAGGAAACACACCTAGAGGCAGTACCAACCATTGGATAGAAATGGAGGGAAGGATGTGCATATCACATGGATCAAAGGGCCCACCTTCGGGACTTAACCGACCTATTTTGGATAACTGTCAATGCAACCGTCATTGAGAGGAGATCTGGATCGTCCACAAGAAGGCGGTGCGCGAACGGGCGACATCCCTGGCCGAACGGCCGGCCACCGAGGCGGTTTCCAACCGTCTTTGAGTGGCGGTTACTCCAAGTCTGTTGCCTTATCCTTTCACCTGCAACCGACCATTTGAGGCTATAAAAGGAGCCTTCCACCTCCACTTTCAACACACCATCCAAGGAGAGAAGAAGAGTTTCAAGATATAGTTCCTCTACTATATTTGTAGAATAGGGAGAGTGTGAGGTGAGAGCTTGGGTGTGAGTCAAGCTAGGAGGAGAGGAGCCGGGTTCCCTCGGTCCTTCTCCAACTTAGTAGCCACCTCAGAGGAATAAAGCTTCTTTGAGTAAGTTCCTCGTCTTTCTTCAGTGTCTCGCTAGTACTTCTCTTTACTTTCAGTAATTTGTTATTTAGTTCCTTTGATCTGCGGGATCCCTTGTCTGCGTGGACATTGACCTGTCCATTTGGGGTTTCTTCTTGCCTGAGGCTAAGGCAGAAGTCAGTAGTTTGATAGCTTAGGTGTGGTACCTGTGCTTGATAGTTACCTTGGGTGTGTTCCACCCCACGGAAAGAAAGTGGTAGGCGGCAAGTGGTGACAACCTTGTCCGTCCTTTATGCGACCACAACGTTCGGGTGTTTTCAAAGCAGTACTAGCAGGTTGCCGTTGGGTCCCACTTCTACCCCGTCTGGACCCTTCCTCTTCCAGCCGCCGATGCAGATCAAGTTAGTGAGTAGCAAGTTCTCTGGGTAATTAGTTGGCTATCTGAAGTTAGGCCCTCTACCCACGTACCTTTTCTCCCCTGGTGGGTCCGGTTGAATAGTTCTAGGCTTAGTCGCGTCAACCGTTCCTTGGATTCGATATCCCAGGTATCACTCCCCTGGTGAAAGGCTACATCGGTCTCTGTGCGCTTGCGGAGTTATTCTCGTATAGGATAAGGAGTGCCAACACGCGCCAAGGAGGAGCGGCGGCGCGGTGGGTCGAACTGGAACTCGAGTTCGAGCCGAACCTGACTCGGTCTCGCGCTAGAGGTGGGGGATGACAGGCGGGCCCCGCCTGTCAGCGGCTTAGGAGGAGAGAGGGAAGCAGGCTAGTGGGCTGCAGCGGTCTGCCGAGCTGGGCTGCTGCGCAGGGGAGGAAACTGGGCCGTGCGGGAAGGAAAAAGGGGAAAGAGAATTGGGCCGGGTGGAAAGAGAGTCCGGGAAAAAGGAAAAGGTTTTTCTTTTTTATATATTTTCAAGCTTCACCTTTAAATTCAAATTCAAATTTGAATTCAACAACCAAAAAGAAATGCACCAGCATGAAATGCACAATAAATATTTTTATCCCTTATATTTGCTTTTATTTCTTAAAATATTTTTATTTTCCCTATATTAATTATGAGCACTTAAATAAAAACATTTTATTTACTAATTTTGGGAAAGACATTTTTAGGGTGTTACACCGTTGGGTAGCCATAGCTTGGCCGACGCAAAGGCCACAAGGCACCGTGTATGCTTGCTGCTAGTGAAGATTGTTGGTTGGCTGGATTCATGAGGTGGCTGCAATTAGAGAGGCTACATTGCGTAGTGATGCTACAAATTAGGCCAGTAAAAAACAAGGAAATGAAGAGGAATGGAAGGGTAGCCGTGATTATGTGGGGATGCTGCAATTAGGGAGGAAGTGTTAAGCGGTGCTGCTACAAATTAGGCATGTTGAAAAAAAACAAATGAAGAGAATGGAAGGGTAGACGTGGTCATGCGGGGCTGGTGCAATTAGGGAGGCTGGATTACATGGTGTTGCTGTAAAATTAGGCATGTTGAAAAAAGGAAATAAAGAGAATGGAAAGGTAGCATGATTAAGTGGGGCCGATGCAATCAAGAAGGCTGGATTATATGGCGCTATTGCAAATTAGGCAGGGTGTAAAAAAGGACATAAAGATAATGGAAGGGTAGTCGTGTGCAAATTAGGCACGGTGACAAAAATTAAATAACAAAACTGAGAATTTCGTGTGCACACAAGCTCAGAAATAAATTACAGAGAAAAATAAACTAAACAAAGTATCATCCATTCATAGAAAATAAACTTTAAGAAGTATCCAGGGCCAGTACTTACATGCATTAGTACTGGGTGAAAAAGAAGAAGTAAAGTATATGAAAGGGTAGTATGTGCCGGTTCACAAGGGCCAGCACAGATCTTGTATCAGGACTGGTATGACTCACTTGTTAAGATAACATTTCGCTATTGTGCACAAGAAAAAAATGAAGGAATCAGGAAGGAAAGAAATTAAAGGGTTTATTCTTATTTAACATTGCTTTTTTTTTCTACAGGGTCGGAGAGAAGTGTGGACGTGTTGTTACAGCTTTCCTGTTTTCCATTACGTGACCATGGGAGGGTAGGGGTGAAATCTTGGTGAAAAAAAATTACCGTGGGGGAGTGGAAGGAGTTTTAATAGGGTAAGGACGACAAAATCAATCTCCCCCTGATAGGTGGGTCCGCTGTGAGGGGTAAAGGGTGTATTTGTAGGTGAGAAGTGTTCTCAATTTTTTCAATCTAGATGGAAGGGACGCAGAAGCCGTCCCAAATAGGGTCCAAATCCAACTTAAAAGGGTTAAGTGGATACACGCCACTACAACTTTCGCGTTTTTGAGCCATACAATTACTTCTCGCATAATAGGAGGGAGGCCATTACAATTTTACATATATTTGAGATATCAGACCCACCTGCAAGCGTATGTGTACTGATTATATTTTCGTATGGACTGAAATAACCTTAGTAGTACACCTTTAGTCTCTAGTCACTTCCACATGGGGCCCACACCCCATCTCCCTCCTCCATCCATCTCTTCTGTGCGCCATGCCTTCTGCTGCTCCGGCTCTGCCATTGAGGCCTCCCACGCCACCTTCTCTTGCCCCTTCTTTGCCGTCACGCCATGGGGTCCTCCCTCGCCGCCGCCTATGAGCTCGCGCTTGAGGTTTTCGTGCTGCTGCTCGAGAACGCTGCACTGGCCG
This sequence comes from Digitaria exilis, assembly GCA_015342445.1. NCBI lineage: Eukaryota > Viridiplantae > Streptophyta > Magnoliopsida > Poales > Poaceae > Digitaria > Digitaria exilis. The sequence goes on from JACEFO010002247.1 coordinate 172,712, forward strand.
TTCCCTCCTATGCGGCTTGAATCGAGCAGTTGCCCTTGAATGGGCATGATTGCCTCGAATCAGGCATGGCTACACTCGAATTGAGCACAAACTCCCTTTAATTGAGCCTCAATTCCGCTCAGATTTACCGCTGCTGCTGGCAAATCTGTCCTCCAATGCTGCCGACCAAGCTGCAACACGGGAGGAGGAGCCGTCAGCGACCCCGAGCTCTTCTGCTTGTCGTTCGAGCCCGGGCTGCCCCATGCTCCCATCCATCTTCAACTCCTCCAAATCGACGACGTTGAGTTCTGCCCTTCCGTCGAAGGCGAGCCGGCTGCCGCTCCCACGAACCGCGAGCCCGTCGCACACACCGAGACCGCGCCCATGGAGGCGCGCGCACACCCAAATCCCACTGAGTCCGCGCCATGGCGGAGAAGGGATGGGCCCACGCTGCTGGAGAGGTGGAGCTCGGCTGCCGGCCATGGGAATGGGACGTAGAGTTCGCGGCCGGGAAAGAGATGGAGCAGCAGGCCAAGTGCTCGCGGAGTGGGGAGCGGAGCTTGTTGCCGGCCAACTCGTCCTGGCCATGGGCCGGTGGCCTGGGGCGCGACGAGCTCCCTTGACGCGAGCCGCAGCGATGTCCTGGCAGGAAGAAGGGAGGGAGGAAAGAGATGACGTGTGGGTCCCACGTGTAAGCAACTAATTGGTAGAGGTGTATAGAGGTATTTGAGTCCATACAAAAAATATAAACCGTACACCTGCAGATGGGTCTAATGGTATCAAATACGTACATAATAGCATATCTTAATAAATATCTGTACTCGAAAACGCGAAAGTCAGGCGTGTACGCAGTTAACCCAACTTAAAACCCTATTCGGTACTCCAAAGTCTGGGTATATCTCAACTACGCGGCTATGCCCACGCATCGCCGCCGCCGCCATCGTTGCTGCCCTCCCTCCCTCGCTCTCCTTTCATATTACCAACCCCGAGCCTCTCTCCGCCGCCGCCATCGTTGCTGCCGTCCCTCCCTTGCTCTCCTTTCATATTACCAACTCCGAGCCTCTCTCCACTCTCCCAAATGCTGTCCACCAACATCGCCGCGCACCCCGTCGCCGGTATAACCTTACGGCAACGGCCCTCTCCCCGCCCTCGCCAACCACTCTGTCTTGCCATCAGTGTGGCGTCGCGAGGCAGCGGATGTCGAGGCCCGCAATGGTCATCGCTCTCGCTAGCCAGACCACCGAAGGCGCCCCCGCAGCTCCCCGCAAGCTCTCCTTCCCGATACTGGTACCATTGCTGGTTTGGTTCTACTTTGGCCGTTTGGCTGTGATCTGTGGGTTAATGGTTCGGTTGTGTTTCGTTTAAGCATGTTAATCACGTGTTTGATAGGAGGGGGAAGGACAAAATTGATAAAAATGTAGGGACCACTGATGTGTACTGGAGTTTGCCATTGCCGTATAAGGGATGGTTTGCTCTAGTTTAGTCCATATGTGATATATAGTTGCTGCATGTTCATATAATCTTCTGTTAATTGATGGAGTATGCAGAGCGTTGATTGTTTAATCTTTTGTACCTGGAAATGACAGTAAATGGAACTAAATTTTAGATGTATATTAGGTATTCAGAATTTGAGCACCATACATTGGGAGGCAATGTTTTTCAGTGAGCTAATGTACATACATAGTTGGCTGAATCATGTTTAAAGCAATCATACAAACATCCCATAGATAATACTCACAGAAGGATACCAATCATCACACGAATTCATCTGTACGTAGTTTGTTGAAATAGCACACTCTTTAGATGATTGCTATTCATGTAAGAATTTGATTGTGTCCCTAGCCGCAACTGTTTAGCTATTCACGAGTAATCTCTTATAGGTTATTTCGTTGTGGCCATTGGTAGTCAGTCCTGTCAGTTTTTGCTGTTGATGACATTTGGATGCAAAGAGCAATACTTGAACGATACCAGAGTAGTGTTTGTTGATGTCATTGCTAGCAATACAGCTTCTATTTTGCTCCTTCATGTTAATTTTCCTCGTACAAGCGCTCATTATGTTTGAACATATGAAGAAACCTTTTTCGAAAATAAAGATTGATGTACCTTCCTAAGAAATCTGCCCTCTGACATTTAAGATGTTGTAATTATCAAATTTTGTCAAGTTTTGGAACGAAATCATTAGTTTGTCAGAAGATGCTTGAGTTTGCAGATAAGCTGAAAATCCGGTGATAAGGGTTCAGTAAAGCCCGTTGAGTTGGTAGTACATTCCACATGGCTTGAGATGCATATGCGTTACTGAGCCGTGGCAACAGTATTTCACTTAGTATATTCTATTTATCTTTACAGGTGAATAGTTGTACTGGAAAAATGGGGAAGGCAGTTGCGGAAGCAGCTGTATCGGCTGGTCTTCAGTTAGTCCCCATATCATTTAGTGCCATGGCGGTCCCTGATGGAAAACTTGAAATCTGCAACACAGAATTCATATTCATGACCCATCTGAAAGTGAAAAAAATTCTCCCTTCCATTGTTGAGAGTACCCAGATCTCATAGTTGTCGATTATACTGTGCCTGATGCTGTCAATGGTGAGTGTTATTTGTAATTGCTATTGACAGTATGTCTTGATCCTATTTGGTTAATATGCTTTTCAACAAATTTTTTTAGCTGTTGCCCATTTATATTCTATGTTCCTATCAGTAAAAAGATACTGTTTCACTAAAATTGATATTTCATACCCAATTCTAATATTTAATTAACTAGCAAGTGCTTGTTCGTTTTGGAAATGAATGAGAATCCAGGATGCTGTTATTATTGTGCGATTATGCCTATATGAGTATATTCTACTGCCATTGTGTGTTTATGCTAAACAGTCTATGTTAATGTATTATTGCTCACTATTCTTCCTGCTGTTAATTTTAGGAAAAAAGTCCATTTTACTCCCCTCAGCTATTTACTTTGTCTGTTTAAACACCCCGAGCAAAATTTAGGCTCACTTTACTTACCCTAATTATTTCATTTGGTTCAATCTACCCTTAATTAGATTTCTCTTTTTTATTTCTTTGCGTACAAGTTGAGTTTTAATTTCAAATTTTGACATTTGACTTATAACATTGCACTCTAACGTTAGGAAAGAATATTAGATTTTTGTCATGATTACGTTTTGTACAGTTCTATATATCTAAGGTCGGTTTCATTTTAAATTTTCTAACCTACGAAAATAACCATAAACATTATTAGGTAAACTTTTAGCGGAAAGCATTATGTTTGTATCTGTTCACAAAATTTGAAGTCAAAACAACTCATACACAGAAAATAAAAATGAGAAATCTTAATTAGGAGGTAGATTGGACCAAATGAAATAGATTAGGACTTTAGGGGAGTAAAGTGAGCTAAAATTTCGTTTAGGGGGGTAAGCGGACAAAGTGGATAGGTAAGGGGAGTGAAATGGAATTTTTTTCCTAATGTTGATTTTTTTGCAGATAATGCTGAACTCTATTGCAAATTGGGTTGCCATTGTAATGGCACAACTGGGGGAAATAGGCAACTGCTGCACAAAACTGTGCAGGACGCAAATATTTATGCTGTGATATCCCCCACAGATGGGAGCAGGTACAATGATTATCAATATTTAACACTCATAATCATCATCTTCCTGTGGTTAACACATTCAAACTATTCTTGATTTGACTTCTTCATTGATAGGTCGTTGCTTTCTTGCTGCCATGGAAATCATGGCAGCCGCAATTCCCCGGTGCATTTTCAGGTTACAAACTGGAGGTAATAGTTTGCCACCTGCCTTGGAAAGATTAAATTGCCTATTGTGTTCTTTGTTCTAACACTAAAGCTTGAATATATTGCGTCCACTGTGTTAAAATGACTTTGTTCCTTATGCAGTAATCTGCTTATACTGCTTATAATAATATGCAATGGTTTCATCAAAGACCTACAATGATTATTGCCTTTCTGATTATCCATATTAGACCAATGTTTCCTAATTTTTCGACTAATCGAGCTTGTATCTCCCTTGGTACTGACTAGTGTTACAGAATAGGTTTGAGTGACTAGAAAACTATTTATCCAATTAGACGAAAATGATCAGGTTTGAAGCTGTTTTGTGGGCTGTCTGAGTTATTGGATCATGCTGTAGCAATTTAGCCCATTAGGTTTTGGGTATATTTCCTGCACAGCTGGAGCTAATGCCGAGCCGCCATCCATCAAACCATGCTCACACAAGAGCGTCTGCCTGCCTAGACTCACGCCCACTGATGCCATCCATCTGCCACAAGAAGATGGGCACGGAAAGAGCAAAAGCGAAGGGGGGGGGGGCAGAGAAGGAAGGAAGAGCAAGAAGGTTAATAAGCGGGCAGGGCAGTTATCTTTCCTCCTTCCCCATCCTCTGCAGTTCCCTGGCTGCCACAGATGTGCCCACTGATTCCTTAGCAATTGCTGGCGCATATCTGCCCCTGCTCAGCTGCAGCATGGCAGGGCTCTGTTTGAGTAGGGGGAGGGTCCGATTCATAGTCAGCGGATGTGTTTTGGGCGGCATTCTCGTCTGCTTGTCGTTGCTTCTGCAGGATGGTGGTGTCGTGACCTAAGCAGCACGCATACGGATTTGGTGTATCAGTATCGAAAGGATATGGATACGCGAATACATCATTTTCCAAGTAAACCTGATATGTGGATATGTTTTGACTATTTTTAATAAATATATTAATAATGCATATTCAATTATACTAGCATAGTGCCCCGTGCGTTACTAAGGGTTATTTTTGGATAAATGTGATATATATGATTACATTGTAGCAATAAATATAATTTTGTAAAAACTATTATATATTTGCACTATGTGGCTTCCATGCACTTTTTGGGCAATTTAATAGTAATAATTGTATTCTCACCACTATAATTGTTTAGGTGGTTGTACAATATATAACAAATATGCGTGTACGTTGCTACAGGCAAACATGGCCGTGGCTATGTTAATGTGGTACTCTAATGTGCATGTATATTTTCAATCCAATTGTTTTCAAAATATAAGTTGTTGAAACAAAATTCTACAATCTAAATTTTTTATAGCTTGTCCTAGACCCGAACCAAAAACCTCGATCCGATCTGACCTGGCATTGCATTGGGTGGGCTCGGGCCAATTTATTTTGACCTGATGTGAATTTGGGTCCGGTAACTATTGTCCCAATCTTTTCCTCTTCACGAGTGGGCTGCCAGGCTTCCGAGGGAGATGCCCAGATGCCGATGCTGAGCGATGCTCTGCAGATCCTAGTTGATGTCGAGCAGGGGCGCGCATCGGGTCCTGGCCCGTGTCCTCCGACGGCGTCCGGGTCGACTTGCTACACACGTGTGGCGTGGCCTGCAATCATGGAGGGGTACTGCGAGGCCATGTGAGTTCGGTGGGCGGTGCACAAGGCGAGCTGGGCATGAGAGGGATCGCAAGTATCAGAACCGGAGCATGGGCTCATCTTGTTGGCGTGCCACGTGCGAACAAAGTTCCCTTCTATCGTATTCTATCCTATTTACTGGATCTTTCTATCCGTATATTGGATTGCATTGATCTGCGATAGGATTCTTCTATTCGGGTGTTGAATTTATATGGACCAACTATTCCGTTTCTGCCAGTTTCGGTTCAAACTCTTGTTGTAAGACTGATTCCATCTCTTTCATATTTGCTTCTGCAAGACTGAAAGGGAAGGCCCGCTGTGCGCGTTGACGGAGGAAAGGACACATTGACAGGTGGAACCCCACCTGTCAGGACGAAAGGGGCAGGACGATGGCAGGACGACGACCACTACCCCAATGTTTTCTTAGTAGTATAGTAGTATAATATGGATAATCAGTAGATAATAATACAAAAACCTGTTTTCACTGCTCGTACTGCATGAGGTGATAAATTTCCTTCCGCTGCTAGCTAGTGAGCAGGCAGTAGCGATACCTGCTCATGGCCGCCCAGCACCCAGGTCTCGCACCACCTCCTTGAGATGCCTCCCATACAACATACATGTCCAAAACCTTTCGGATACAGGGCGCTACCATTAGCACCAGCACAATCAGCAATCCTACACTACTCAAATTGGGAGTCACCATGTACTGAATCTAGGAACAGAGCAGGAATGACTAGTGAGGAACACTGCAAATATGAAACAGAGCAGATCGGTTCGACTTCGGTCTTTCGTTGGAGTGGTAGCAACCGTAGGAGCTTGTCGGCGCAGTAGCAGGTGCACGGGCCTTCCTAGCCCGCGAGGTAGCTTGTTGGTCGTCCCAGGGGATTGCGGACGGGGTCTCGTGCAGGCTTGTTGATAGATGACTTGTCACCGGCAGCCCACTACTGAATACGGTATCAGATAAGGGATACATGGCACTCCTGAACATATCGGAGGTAGCGCAGGTCGTAACAGGGAAGGCAGCGCACAGGAAAGGACTCGAGATCGAGAAGGTAGGGTACGAGGGGGTGCAGTGGTGGACCTAGGTTTTTGATATAGGTATGCCCGTGCCAAAGATTTTCACATACAAGATGGGGTAACTATTTTCTAATTTGGTAAAGATACCAAGCATATCCAGATACATGTAAGAAATAACATATTGTCTTCAATTCGACAAATAAAAAGCAGTCTACTGGTAGAAAAATACCAATTTGAGTAGCAAGACAATATCTAGACGTCAACGAGGTGGACCCAGCCCGACCAATATCTAGACGTCAACTAGGTGGAGGAACCAAGCCCAAGTGGTATGCCAAGGCCAGCAGGCTTACCTGTAGGTTCCTCCATTGGGGCGGGTAAGGGTCCTTATAGCATCTCCAACAAGCCCCTTTTCCCCAATCCAACTATCATATTAGAAAAGATTTGATTACAAAATAGTGCTAACAGCAGAATCCGTTGCATCTCCTTTTTCCTAAAAATTATTGGGACAACCAATATTTCACCCTAACTCTGCAAATAGTGAAAGTTGAGTCTCCTCCAATGTGGTAGTTGCTAATGGTATGGATTATTGGGAGACTACCAACCATCTGTCCTTGTAACACATGAAAGTGTTATTGGCACATCCAATAACACCTTATAGGGAAATATTTTTTCGGACTGTTGAGGTCATGTTATGGCCATTATAGGCTTATTTTTTTTTCCGTTTTTATTCCCCAATCTATTGTGAGTATGACATTAAACGCTGCCCACCTTACCACCTCGCATTAACGCCTAGGCAGTAAGAGGATGGTGAATCGCCATAGTTTGCCTTAGCAACTTTAGAAACATTGGATGTAACTATAGTACAATACATGCAACCTTGTAGTGTCTATTATTTTCATAATACATTGTGGCCTATTCTTCTGTCCTCGCTTGCCATTGACCTTGCGCTGTTCTAAGTTCATATCCATCTCTTACATGGAATGTGATTTTTTTTATGAATAGTACAATGGTTATTTCACCATCCATGGGACAGGGGTCTCAGAGTGGGAGTATCTGATTTTGGCAAAAAAAAAAAGCCGGGTGTCTTGGTAACACTGCAAATGAACAATCTGTGGTATCATGCGCCAGTGGCGTAACAGCATTTGTATCAAACACCTGCATTGTAGAACATCATCCACAACGAGACCAGTGCTATGCACTGGTGATGATGGGTTCATATATTCTCAGAGGATTTGATTTTAAATATTATCAGGAAAAGGTAAAAAAACACTGTGACAAACCTATGTGATTCACTCATAATTGATGCCTGGATATGGAATTGTTTCCTTATTGTGCAAGCCTAAAAAATAACTTATTATTCATCAAATTGGTCGTGACTATGTTCAAGGTTCTGTGTTTATGCTTTATCTAACTTCTGCTACAAGACGTCTAGGTCTTGGAAC